>JANUFV010173977.1:1378-12981 GCA_024757865.1 Epizoanthus scotinus | reverse complement strand
CCTCCCCTCCCCATACAAGTTTGAGATTGCGGCTGTGGTAGGATTGGAATTGAACATGGGATTGGGTTTGGATTTGGGTTTGGGAGGACCCTTAGGTACGTGAGGGTTTGGCCCTGCTGTGTCATCTCTGACATCTCTTGTGGTGCTTTTAACTTTTGATTATTGTATCTTATATATGCTATTGTATTTTTTATATTACAGCAGCTGAAACAAAGTCAGATATAGATGTATTAAACGCGTAGTGTCCATATCCATATTCGGTTCTGGATATTTGTTACTGTTTTAAAACTAAAAACAACTCATAAATTCAGAATGGGTTATATTCCAATAAAACTTTATACATATAAAACATCCGCACAGCGCAATACGCAATAGGGAAAGTGCAATACCGAGCACCAAAGTAATTCAGTGTGTCCAGCTTCCCGTCTGTCTCCCACACAACACACACAAGTAGCAAAGTTCGTTTATAAACACTGCCGATCAGATTTGATTGAATAGCTTGGAATAATTACCAAAATCTCAGTAAGTGCTTGAGAGCTGCGATTTGTGCTTTGCATAATACCGTCATTACCCGATTGCGCCTTGCACTTACAGATGTCAAGCTTTTTTTAAAAATTAACTCTCTCTATATATATATATATGATGAGAATGATCAGATTTGTGTCAAGTGTTTTAAAATTCCTGGTTTCACTAGCTCTAATGATGGAGAGCATTGCCGGAACACAAGTTGATTTTTCTAAAACGAGGAATTAGGAGCTAGGTACAGTACGCCACAAGTACCTTGCATAAACGTTTTGTACTTTATGGTCCTTTATATAAATTTATTATTCAGACTTATATGGTGGGGCTATGATAGGTATTTTAAAATCAGTTGGACAGTTTTCATCGCCATAATGAGTACCAAAACACTTAACAGCAAAAATGTATGTCGGTATTCCCATATGAATACATGGCATTTCCTAGGCTCAAAATACTACAACTAGATACTTATAAAATACTTTAAAATTTCAATATTGATGCGAAACCACTCGACTGGCACTTCCAACTGACTGTCAACGAGCTGCAGAACACAAGAAAACTTGGATGCTGTGTGTGTTCTATTATTCACAATATACAAAACATTCCCTGATTGCGGTTTGTTTGCGGTTTTGTATCTAGCATGTTGATACTAAAGAAGGTTTTATTTGGGGCGGGGATGTAGTTAAAAAAAGCCTTTAAAGCAGCACTCGCTGATAAGTCAAAGAATGACAATGGACTTAAAGTGGCTTTGTATTGGTTTGGCATCTGACCATCGACATTTCCTGTAATGTCAATTTGACGTAAGAGAAGAGATCACTGAAAGCTGCTCTTAACTTGTCACGTCAATCAACCTTCTTTATGTGCGCTTCATGCTTCAAACTTGTGTTGTACGAACCATTTGATACCAACTCGAGGGACAAAAGAATTCTTGAGATTTTTAATTAAGTTAACAGAGAAAGGCGATAATACATCGGTTATGCAAATTGCAATTGTTTGAGGATGACAGGATTTGAACCAACAAGAAAAGGCATTAGGTGCTGTTTATATAACTGTTGCTGACAAACTTCTCCGCCCCCTTGTCACATCAAACCTTTTATCTCTGTGCTAATTTCGTTTACGCATCGTAAGTTTTCATTACAGTCTTGACAGCCAGAGAATCGGTTGGTGATGCGAACGCTCTGCTAGAAGCCCTACATTTCGCTACACAGGGAGATTCAAAATGCTTAAATTCGCGGTGAAGAGAAAAGCTTCAGATATCTTTCACGAAGCTATACTCACTAAGGACGCAGCTCGAGTGAAATGTCTTCTCATGAACAATAATCAACAATTTAACGTTGACGAGTTGGACAGTGAAGGGCTTACTGCACTTCAACGCAGTTGCTTTACAGGAAATATGAAGTTGGTGCAACTTCTTGTCATCTATGGCGCCAACTTATTGATTCAAGACAAGGAAGGTTGGACACTTCTGCATGCTGCGGCCGTGGCTGGGAATAACGCAATAGTGCGGTATTTAGTATCTATGGGAGCCGATGTGAGCGTTAAAAATGATCAACAAGATATGGCCATTGACCTGGCGGCAGACATTGAGACAGTAATTGTTCTGACAGACGCCATGCAAAAGCTTTGTATGACTGCAGAGCTAGAAAGATTCTTCAAACAGAAGCCAGAAGTCAGGAAAAATCTTAAAGATAAGTTACAAGAGGCAAGCAGACAGAGGGAGGCTCTTGTAGACCGCACAAGATCAGTCAGCGCTCCGGTTCATTTGTTCAGTGAGAAGGAACTCTACGCCAGCCATGTGATATCTGAGAACGCTTTTCCGTGGAATGATTTCTTGATGAGTGAAGGAAGTGGACGATTTGTTACTAAGAACGTGGCCTCCACGTTAGGCAGCTTATCTGGAATATCTCCTAATAATACTCGACCTGTTTTAACCCGACTTGAAAACGGTGAAAACCGCCGAGGTATATTTTACAATGGTAACAATGTCCACACGACCCATGGCCACAAAGGAAAAGCGCTTTGTACTAAGTGCGAAAAACGTAAAAGGTTGTCAATCACTTCAGATACTTCACTCTCTTCAGATTCTTCTTGTTCCTCAGACTCAGCTTATTTCTCAACTAACTCCGTTTCATCAGGTTATGGAATGCCTTCAACTCTAACAAGCTCGGAAAATCTTGCTCTCTCTGAAGCGGAAACTCTTGTGTTCGAGGCTGTACTAGACAAGGGGACTATGTCTGAACGTGGCAGGTCCCGATCTCTTGTTTCCACGGTACACCAGCCAATACTAAACGCTGTTAAACAGGCACATATGCCCCACTCTAGCGCAAGGCGAGCGCGCTCATTCCAACCAATGCTCGGGCATTCAGCTAGAACAAATGACTCAAAATTCTCGAATATCGAAGAGATGATAGGTAACATTGAGAACATGAACGAGTTAAATGGAAACGGGATGTCTATGCTTCATGAAGCGAGCGCAGACGGCGACACACAGACAGTCGCGTTCCTTTTGAATAGCGGAGCTGAAGTGAACAGACAGTCACTTCAGGGGAGCACGCCGCTGCATGAGGCGGCGAGGAGCGGGAGTTTGACCTGCACACTAATGTTAATCGATGCTGGTGCGGATTTATTTGCAGAAACTGACAGCGGTCTGTTACCTATCGACCAGGCTCGGAATAGAGACACAAGTCATCTCATTGAGAGAGCCATGACTATTAGATAATTATAAGTGCTCGGAGACTTTGCTACGTTTTCTTTTGTTTTGTTTTGTTTTGCTTTGCTTTGTTGCCAAAAAGTTGTATATAATATATTAGTCCTCCAATATACCAATATAAATATTATATATAGATTACATCGCTATATTACCAGCTGATGGCATCGAACTCTCTCGAGTTTGATGGCATGAGATAATTATTCTGTAGTTTAGCTGACAATTAACTGCTTTCTCGAGAAATAGGATATAAATATTTTAACGTGCGTGAATTCAATCCCAATACGATACGACGTTGTATTCGAATAATCCTCAGTTATTCCATAAATAGTCTATGTTAAGCCATTAAAATATTTATACACGTAAATCAACTCTTTACTAAAACCTACTACGGTTCAGATGAACAAAAATAGTCTTTGCAACTTAATTCCTTAATGGCTTTGTATATATGTTTTTGAGATCGTAAGCTATCAACTTTGCGGAATTATAAAGGTTTGGTACACAAGTTTAGTATTCCGTGGCTTCACCACAACCGGTAATCTTGGCCGCCAAACCACTCATTCTTGTAGTGGCTGTATAATTATTAATTTCTATGTGGTTTTAAGGTCTAAAATTCTCCATCCCCGTGCATTTTGTGCTGTGATAGAATAATGAATTAAAATACTCTTTGTTCTAATTTTCCGACAAAGAGAAGGGGGGTGACTATGGAATTTTTGAAGCGGTTAATAACAGTTATTTTTATAAACAACATTGTTTATAAATATAATAGTATATAGACGTACACACTCTGATGCTTTCAGTTGCCTTGGAGCAAATCGATCATAACAACAACATAATTATATGAGGAATAAAATGTCGCCAATTGGAGTAAAGTTTCCGCTTCTTGTTTTTCCGAGCAGTTCTCGTGGTTTTACCGGGATACAATCGAAGGCCGGCGCGTTTTGTCCCGCGTCTTGCAATTCATTTTTAAAAAACCCGTGGCGTAAGGTGGCCTTTATTAGCTCCTAAATCGATTAAAATACTATTTTAAAAACAAGTTGCAATTTGTTGAAGGTAAACAGAGTCGGGACAAACAATTCTTTAGTCTTTCATTAAAAGTGTTTGACGGCGCCTTTGTACTTCTTGGTTCTGCGTATTTCGCATCTCTTTCAGGTTTGGTCAACAAAAACCGGTCTTGATGTAAGGAATGGTAAATAACAAAATTGTCTCTTTATTTACAAACCGAAAAGACTGAATTTAGAGCTCTATCGATACCAGTTACAGTTTAATACTGCAGGAGAGAAATAACGACAAAACTAAAAGAGCTAGTACATACTTCTGCCCTACTTAAACGTTTGAGTAGACATCGACAATTATATATCATTACCATTTCATTTTGTTTGCTTTATTGTCCTTCTATGTTACCGAAAACTGTCGTTTTTGTTCTCAATTGTAAATAATCTCCGAACTGGGAATAAAAAATAATTGCAATTTAGAACGATTTTTATTACTCGCGAAGTACTTGTGCAAACTTAATTAATGATTTCTATTTTATGCCTGGAAACAGAATTACAAACAAGTTCCGACCGGCGCCATTTTTCCGGGCATTTTTCCCACGGCTCAGCCATTATTATCTCATGATAAATAGTTTATCTCGCGGACAAGATTAAGAGCTGTGAATGATTACACTTTTTATAGAGATTGTTAAAATATGATTATAAATGATAAACAGACAGTGTTAGACCACATAATACCTCTCTTTAGAAAGAGTTATCAGAGTTTTAACGACTGTCTTTTGCCATCCTCGAGCATTGTGGCAGCGCGAAAATCAAGAAAATATTAAATGAGGAAAGAATTACCAAAAATGCACAATAAATAACAGCAAAATCATTGATGGTATCAAAATCCGTCAATAAAAGTTTCATAGATTCGGATAAGTGCTCAGTTCTGGCAGTGAGCCAGTATTTCGGATCAACGGCTCAAAGGCTGTATTATTTCCACATACAAGAAGAAACAAAAGGGTATAGGTTCAGGGTTTAAGCATCTAGGGGGTTAGACAAAGAATTCTGCACCCTAGGCCTAATACAGTTCTAGGATAGCCGGAATGGCGGCGGTTTAAGTTGAGTCAGTATGACAAAACAATGACTGGGCAGAGATAATTAAATAGCTGTAAACTGATTATTTAGAATTTGCCAAGCCTTCTAAAATGTTTATCTAATTGCCTTGCTTCTATTATGTATCAGTCATGACAGAATTCTTTAGACTGGCCAGCCGAGAGAGCCAGATCACAGGCTAGTATACATATATATAAGGAAAGTCAGGCCATGTAAAACTGGCTCACATATTATGCACAGTTTACATGGATTAGCATCCAAATCATTTTTAAAAGAATGATTTGCGGGATTCAAACCGCCATGACCACAACATTACTTTATTATAAAATTAGATATGTTTCTCTGATGTGAGTTCCGGTATTTTTAAAACACTGACGCAAATCTCCCCGTCTCAGCTGTCGTTAAAATTCCGAGCTAAGCCTAGCCTGTCTCATTTCCTGGACGATGAACCTTGGAATTTATATGGAGTACAAAACAATGTTTTTCATATTTCTGCCGTCATCGGCAATCAGCATGTGCTCTCCATATAAAATCTCGCGAACCCAGTTATGACCACATGCAGCCACAGGTGTGTCGGAATCTCCAAAAGATAACCAAACCCTTAAAACTTCTAAATAAATATATTGCGAAGAGTCGAATTTCAGAAACACCCTAGAAAAGCTGTTTTCTTCCGGAAACTAAAATACTATCAAACGTACACAACGCCCTTAAAATACACTGATATAGTTTTAACATTTCCTCTTTTCAGTTTCAGTTTCAAAACTAGAAAAACAAAATTTGAAGAGTACTGTAACTTTGATCGGAAACAGTGCACGGAATTTTAATTTGTTCTTGCATTCTTGCGGTCAAACAAGTTTTGGATTTCGAGTTTTGTTTGTCTTCACTTTCGTCTTCCGTTTTTTGTCTTCTACTTTACAGGTTTATGGTTGTTTGAACATACGGCTTTCGATTCTGACCTTTTCAGCCAACCGCTGAGCTTTTGTTTTTTTAAAGCTCTTGCTTTCCGTTTCTTGCTTTCGCTTTTTGCGTAAATTGTATACAGTTGATCAGTACTGGTTGCAATAAATGTACGTTTGTGGCAAAACAAATTTTTGTAATGATTTCTTTCCCTGATTTCTCCTTTTCTAATCTGAGTTCTGCTTTTCGAAGTTTCTTTTCTTCAGTTCTAAAACCATGAAATATGAATTTTGCTTTTCTACTTTTCTTTTCTGAATTCTGCTTTTCGATTTCAGAGTCGCAGGTTTTGTCTTCAATATAACTTTAATGTTGAAACAAGACCAACTCGCAATGTTGCGCCTAACGCGTTAACAATACATTTATACCGACAAACTGCCTCCCTTGTTAGTTAATTATGATTATTATCATCCCATGACTTCCCACGCGATATCGGCGATTGCTACTCAGCCATTTGCCCGCGGCTCCTCACGTACAGACGAGCAATTTGTCACAGAACGCATGACCGTGAGACCAATTGAAATCAGAGGTCGGTAGGCGTGCATAATCGGTCTGATTACTGATTGCAACAATGTCAGTTTGATCCGACTTCTGATAGTAAACTTTATAAAACAAACAAAATTCAATATATACTTACACGCTTCATAGTTGTTTGAAGTCATTTCGAATTGCCCGAGGCTTCAGATATTTCACCGCTGTTAACAAACTTCCCACACAAGAAACTCTGCTTGCCATCCAATTCAAAACATTGAAAGATAATTGAAATACATTGAAAGTGCTACTCGGTGAAATATTTGATTTTTCGTTCAGTGTTAATATCAAGATACGTCTCATGATGAGATGATGATATATATTTTTGTATATATGACGATATATATCATATGAAAATCCATGAGATAGCGGGTATCAATATATCTATGAGTCGAACGAGTCAATGAATCATGAGACAACCTTGGCATCTTCGATTTTTTAGCCTAACACTAACCCTAACCCTAACCCTAACCATACTAGCCCTAACCCTAAGCCTAACCCTAACCCTAACCCTAACCCTAACCCTAACCCTAACCTTAACCCTAACTCTAACCCTAACCCTAACCCTAACCCTAAACCTAAACCTAACCCTAACCCTAAACCTAACCCTAAACCTAACCCTAACCCTAACCCTAACCCTAACCCTAACCCTAACCCTAACCCTAACCCTAACCCTAACCCAAACCCTAACCCTAACCCTAACCCTAAACCTAAACCTAACCCTAACCCTAACCCTAACCCAAATCCTAACCCTAACCCTAACCCTAACCCTAATCCTAACCCTAACCCTAACCTTAACCCTAATCCTAACCCTAACCCTAATCCTAACCCTAATCCTAACCCTAACCCTAACCTTAACCCTAACCCTAATCCTAACCCTAACCCTAATCCTAACCCTAACCCTAACCCTAATCCTAACCCTAACTTTAGGAAAGCAAAAGAAAAGAGAATAAAACTACAGTTGAACCCCCGTAACTAGAATTGCCAAAGGAAATTGAAAATTCGAGTTAGCGGGGTTTCGAGTTATTCCAGTAAATATGAGGCAAATCCAAGGGTAATCAGTTTTGCTTCGAGTTCGAGTTAGCGGGGAATTTGACTTACCGAGGGTTCGAGTTATCGGGTTCAACTGTATATGAAAATAATATACCTTCCAAATCAGGTAATAGAGCGGATATTTTAGCCAATTAGGGTCCAAAACCCAACCGGGACGGTGAATAGCAAGAAGGCAATTCTAATCAGCTCAGTCGAACACAAACACAAGTTTGAACACATTACACAGTGCAATCGTAACAACACCATGTTCAACTTTAAAACTGTCCTGACTCATCTCGTCCAAGCGGGCAATATTTTAAAACTAGTTACACACAGATCGAGGCCGCGCTGAAAGTGGAGCTCTTTCGATATCAAGAAGGCAGTCTGTAGTAATCACAAAACATGAATAGACTAATCAAATAATTCGGACAACTGTGAAGATGGGAATGTCCCGGGGAATGTACCCTAGGCTACACTATTTGGTGACCAAAATGACTTTCGATGTCTTTCACGCATTCAAAATGGCGTCATTTTGATTATATCTGGCCAAAATATTGAACTCGGATCCAGGACTTGACGGGTACACTCACCGATCGGGGCGATCATATGGAAACCAGGCTAGGCTTAGGAAACAACAGCAATGACATTTTAAAACACCTGTCATGTCGAACAATAAGATCCATTTTCATGTCACACTTCTGGTCCTGTGGGGAGCCATCAAGGTTTGTCCGGCATGCGGCAATCCAGTACACACACGTACGACACACGACGGGCAAGCTGTGAATTGGGGTTCATTTTCTTATCACTTCTTACGGGCAACACAGTGACTAACATGAAAGGAATTTACACAGGCTGTGAAGTGTGGTTTTACTTTGTCAACGGAGACTATATATGGATCAAAATAAATCAATTTTGTTTTGTAGCGCTAAGATATTCTAAGATATTCTAAGATATTCATTTCATTACGCAACAGTACATTAGGATCGTCAGTGTATGACTATGAGTGATTGGAATGTGTTTTGAAATGTGTGTTCGGTGTAATGAGAATTTGTTCATATGTGTATGGAATTTGTACGAAATAAATACTTATAGAACAAATTAAAATAATCTCGTTTCTCACTTGTCGTCTGAGCCAGTTTATGTTCCTATCTACTACAAATCTGTGACTGTGTGCAGTCAACTCAACTTGTATACTATCAAATTCACTAATGATCGATCAACTTGAGCGGTTCAAGGCGATTTCGTTTCTAGACGGTCCTAGAACGCTCAAATGGAAACTAATCTATTTTACAAGTCAACACACCAACACAAATACTTCCTACACTCCTCAGCTCAAGTCATCCATATTGCAGAAAACTGAATGATCAATTCGTTATGGTCTCGTTGTATTTTTATGTCGTACCATCTTTTGCTCCACAGATAATTTCTTCAAAACTCTTCGGCCACCGAACAACTTCTAAATTACTAAATTATTTTGCACAACGAACGATTGCAGAAAAGGATTCGTATTGAAGAACAAATCTCAAAAGCAAACTGAAACAATACAAAGAAAAAGGCGTTAAAGGAACGTATTGGTGAAAGCGGCCATGTATTGCCATTGAAAGCTAAGTCTTGAAAAAAAATACATTTGAAGTAGCCCAATTGATTTATGCGTGAAGAGAGGCAGAGTAATGAGCGGGGAGACTAGGTGCTAACACTTAAACAACAAATTTCATGAATTTAAAACAAAAACTTTTGAGGACATATATTTCCCGAGTAATTCTCTATAATGTTCAAAAATGGCTCTATTTCCACAGGCACAGATAATTCCTTCCACCACCGATCAACTGAGTCACTAAATTATTTTACACAACGGGGATGCAAGAATGACGAAAGGGCTCGTATAGGAAGAAATCTCAAGAGCCAAAAGATAAGAAGAAAGAAAACGTCAAAGGAAGGCCCGAAGGAACGTACTCGTTGAAGCTGGCCGTAGGGAATTATGAATTTCAAGAAGCCCAGTCAAATCAATAATGGAGCGAATAGAAGCGCGATTATGCTAATCTGGGCGGCTAGGTGCTGACAATGTTTGGTACCAGGTCAGGCTCTAACACTAACTATCAAAAAACAACTATTCTCGAAAATGACTATAACGTTTCTCACTTCTTGGTCCTTCGAAAGCCAATTATTAGGGACATACCTGGAATGGGTTTTCCTCCTAATACCAACAACTTAATAAAACCGAGTACATTGAGGGGTTAAAGGAGTTCCTATCAGCCCTTGAAAGTAGGGGTAATAAGGGTACCTACCAGCCCGTTGGGATAGGAGTAATATGGGTACCTATCAGCCCTTGAAAGTAGGGGTAATAAGGGTAACTACCAGCCCGTGGGGACAGGAGTAATAAGGGTACCTACCAGCCCGTGGGGACAGGAGTAATAAGGGTACCTAGCAGCCCGTGGGGATAGGAGTAATATGGGTACCTACCAGCCCGTGGGGATAGGAGTAATAAGGGTACCTAGCAGCCCGTGGGGATAGGAGTAATATGGGTACCTACCAGCCCGTGGGGATAGAAGTAATATGGGTACATACCAGCCCTTGGGGATAGGGGTAATATGGGTACCTACCAGCCCGTGGGGATAGGAGTAATATGGGTACCTACCAGCCCGTGGGGATAGGAGTAATAAGGGTACCTACCAGCCCGTGGGGATAGGAGTAATATGGGTACCTACCAGCCCGTGGGGACAGGGGTAATAAGGGTAACTACCAGCCCGTGGGGACAGGAGTAATAAGGGTACCTAGCAGCCCGTGGGGATATGAGTAATATGGGTACCTACCAGCCCGTGGGGATAGGAGTAATATGGGTACCTACCAGCCCTTGGGGATAGGGGTAATAGGAGTACCTACCAGCCCTTGGAGATAGGAGTAATATGGGTACCTACCAGCCCGTGGGGATAGGAGTAATATGGGTACCTACCAGCCCGTGGGGATAGGAATAATATGGGTACCTACCAGCCCGTGGGGATAGGGGTAATATGGGTACCTATCAGCCTTTGAAAGTAGTGGTAATAAAGGTACCTAGCAGCCCGTGTGGATAGGGGTAATGGGGTACCTATCAGCCCTTGGGTATAAGGGTAATGGGGTACTTAGCAGCTCTTGAAAGTTTGGGTAATAAGGGTACCTACCAGCCCGTGGGGGTAAGGATAATATGGGTACACATCCGCCCTTGGGGATAGGGGTAATGGGGGTACCTAGCAGCCCTTGAGGATTTGGGTAATAGGGGTGCCTATTAGCCTTTGGGGTAGGGGTAATGGGGGTACCTAGCAGCCGTTGGGGATAGGGGTAATAGGGTTATCTAGCAGCCCTTGGGTATAAGGGTAATGGAGTACTTAACAGCTCTTGAAAGTTGGGGTAATTCGGGTATTTACCAGCCCGTGGGGGTAAAGCTAATATGGGTACTTATCCGCCCTTGAGGATAAACGTAATGGGGTACTTAGTAACCCCTAGGGATATGGGCAATGGAGTACCTAGAAGCCCTTGGAGATAGGGGTAATTCGGGTACCCACAAGCCCGTGGGGGTAAGGGTAATATGGGTACTTATCCGCCCTTGGGGATAAATGTAATGGGGTACTTAGCAACCCCTAGGGATATGGGCAATGGAGTACCTAGAAGCCCTTGGAGATAGGGGTAATAGGAGTACCTACCAGCCCTTGGGGGTAGGGGTAATAGGAGTACCTACCAGCCCTTGGGGATAGGGGTAATAGGAGTACCTACCAGCCCTTGGGGATAGGGGT
>JANUFV010173866.1:0-12986 GCA_024757865.1 Epizoanthus scotinus | reverse complement strand
GTCTCAGACCCCGTCTCATGCAGACCCTGTCTCAGACTAGGTCATCGTCTCCCTATCCTGACTCCCTTTCCGTCTCCTGACTTTCTCTCTGTCTCAGACCCCGTCTCAAAACCCGTCTCAACCCCGTCTCAGACTAGGTCATCGTCTCCCTACATCCTGACTCCCTCTCCCTCTCCATCTCCATCTCCATCTCCATCTCCACGGCCCTTTCCGTGACCATCTCAGTTTCAATCTCCAACTCCGGCAAAGTATACACATCCACCGCTCTCTTTGTCACTGTCTCTCTCTTTCTGTATCTTATTATCTAACGAACTCCAAGATAATCAATTCTCGTTGTAGAAATCTTACTGCAAATGGCCGTAATAATGACAATATGGAAGCTTTAGTTTCTCGTCATTCTGGATACTGGAATCTACTTGACTATCTGCAGGGCGGCGCTGAATTATAGATTTGTTTTGTTTTATATAATACTTACGACCTGCTCCGTATCTTCCACAAGTAAGATATTTCATGAATTCCTTTAACTCGCGTTTGAAAACGAACTTGAGATTCTGCAGTCCACCCTGCAAGAGACATTTGGATTTGAGTTTACGAACCAAATTAGCCAGATCTAGTATACGTGATCGCAACAGATCTCCCTTTTCATGCACGGTGTAATCCGTAAATGACGCATGCAATATCTGAGGTTATCTCAATGCCAGCTGATTGACTGTTTCTGTTTTGTATATTTCTCTGTTCTTGAACTATGCAGCTGCTAAATGATTCTATACATTTATACGGTATATGGAAAGATAGGTTGGGAGTTAGTAGGTATGTAATTAGGTAAATACGTAGCTTGTTAGGTTGGTAGGTAGGTAGGTACGTAGGTCAGTAGATAGGTAGGTCGGTCAGTAGGTAGGTCGGGTAGTAGGTAGGTCGGTCATTAGGTTAGTAGGTAGGTAGGTTGTTAGATTGGTAGGTAGGTAAGTAGGTAAGTATATTGGTAGGTTGTTAGGTTGGTAGGTAGGTAGGTAGGTCGACCGGTAGGTACGTAGGTTGGTTGCTTGGTAGATCGGTAGGTAGATCGGTAGGTAGGTAGGCAGGTAGGTAGGTAGGTAGGTTGATAGGTCGGTAGGTCGGCAGTAGGTAGGTCGGTCGTTAGGTTAGTAGGTAGGTAGGTTGTTAGATTGGTAGGTAGGTAAGTAGGTAAGTATATTGGTAGGTTGTTAGGTTGGTAGGTAGGTAGGTAGGTCGACCGGTAGGTACGTAGGTTGGTTGCTTGGTAGATCGGTAGGTAGATCGGTAGGTAGGTAGGCAGGTAGGTAGGTAGGTAGGTTGATAGGTCGGTAGGTCGGCAGTAGGTAGGTCGGTCGTTAGATTGGTAGGTAGGTATAGGTAGATCGTTATGTAGGTAGGTAGGTAGGTTGGTAGGTAGGTAGGTAGGTAGGTAGGTTGGTAGGTAGGTAGGTAGGTATACGTAGATCGTTAGGTTGGTAGGTAGGTAGGTATAGGTAGATCGCTAGGTTGGTAGGTAGGTAGGTAGGTAGGTAGGTAGGAAGGGCGCTAGATTGTTAGGTAGGTAAAGAGGGAGCTAGGTTGGTAGGTAGGGAAGAAGCTAGGTTCGCAAGTAGGTTACTTGGTAAAAGTAAGTTCTAGGAAAATTTGTATGTAGATATAGTGCTCAGGTAGGTATCTAGGCAAGTAGGTGAATAGATATATATACTGACGCTATAGTAACAAGCCGATTCATCAGTTTGCACCTACCTTAAACTGGGTCATGATTTCCTTCCCATGCCGACGAGATCCAATTCTGAACTCCATCCTAGACAGCCGTATCCCTCGATAGGAGAAGACCATGCTGAGAGGAGAGAACGACTCCTTGTGTTCTACCTTCTTGCAGTCGATGTACAAGTCAATTCCGGATTTATCAAATTCACTGTTGTACACATGAAGCACCATATTATGCCAGTGAGTGTTGCTGAGCATTCCAAGACCATGAAACACCAGCGAGTCTGTCGTACCATTTGTCGTCCTGTACTTCAATATTAACTTGGTTCGATCTCCGTACCCTTTGATTATGACTTCCATCAGAACAAGCTTTTTTCTCCGTTCGTGCATAATAGAGAAAAGTGTACCTTAATAGTACAAAAGAAATTATAATAAGCTGCAAAATGCCAAATTTGATTGCAAAGGTCCAGAATCAATCAAAATACTTAAAGGAATACGCCATTTTGAGAAACACGAAGGGATAAGCATATCACTGACATCACTTGGCATTCAACTAATACACAACCTACGTAATACTATCCATAGCAGCAATTGCCAATCAATTCCTGTTGCTATGGGGACATATGTTTTAAACCAAAATACGTCATTTTGGCCGCCATCTTGTTAGTTTGCTAAAATATTTATGGATAGAGTAATGAAACAATGAACTATGAAGTAACTAAAAGAAAACAAACAATCTAATGTGCGACATAATTTTTAAGATGACGTCATCAGTGCTGACCTCGTCTAATTAGCATTAAAACGGGGGGTGGGAGTGGGGGTGGGGGATGCATCCTTACCTTGTGAACCAGGCACTCTGTAAAACTTTGTAGTCATCAGAAACTGTTGACCTGATTCTACGTTGGCAATCAGTTCCGACAGCATCTCGTCAGAGCCTAGTATTGGCTTGGCTCCATGTACAAACAACAATGCCTCGCCTTCAGTGTTTTGCGTCATGCGCAGACCATAGTTAGCTGGGTTTCCCTCTATCGCCGATAACAAATCAATTTCTGAAGATAATTATAACACAATACATTATTAGTGTGCGCGTTGTTGGTGCAGTAGGTAAGATCTCTGACTCCTAACCAGAAAGCCATAGGATAAATCTCCGGTCTAGGGTTGTCTTTTTACAACTTTCTTTCGCCACACGTCCGTGGACAAGGACGATAAGCAGCTGCAGTTGGTCTAGTCTCTCGATGTTCTATCCGGGGACTTAAAAGAGCTCACACACTTGTCTTGTGAATTAGATAGTAAGGCTAGTAATTTTTCAAACCTTTCATTGATGAGAACAAGCGTGACTTCACTTAGACTGGTGTGAGGGGCTTCGCTACGTATTACAAACGAGATCACGACATCTGGTTTAGATTTTCGATCCACTTATCCAGCTCTTCTAATTCTTTTGGCCAAAAACAAAAATAGTTTTTGCTTTCAGAAGTGGTAAAAATGTGCTAATATTTGCAATATTTTCGACTGATGAGGCCAGTTACTTCCCGACCAAATGACTAAGTTCTAGTTAAATCTTGGCCGAGCAAAAATCTGGGTTCCACCAAGTTCCAATTCAAGATGGCGGGCGACTCGACAAGGGCCAAGGAGAGAGAATGTAAACATGGTCGTTTGGTGCGAACAAACCCCTTTTCAGTGCGAATCTGAAAATGTTGAAGACAGCTGTACGTACCACAACAATTCCATTTCTACCAGTTGGCGACATATTGCACTTGGATTACTGCTGAATGAGTGGATTGAAAATCAAACCCAGATGTCGTGATCTCGTTTGTAGCGAAGCCTCGCACAACAGTCTGAGTGAAGTCACGCTTGCTCTCATCAATGAAAGGTTTGAATAATTTATTACTATCTTTACTATGTAAATGCTACGATCTTCCCTAGACCTAGGGCTCGTAATTTAGACAAACGTGAAATCAGCCAGTTCCCCAGATACTGAGATAGTGTGACCCGTTACATCGTATTTATAAACACTCATTTGGAACAAAGAAGTCTCCAGCTATGCCTATGGGACATGAGTATTTGTTTCCGGAAACAAATAATTGTTTGATCAATTACAACGTGCATACAATTTGGACAATATAACAGTAAAGAATTGATACACCGAATCTGAATATCTGCATAAAGTCGAGCAACTCTTTCAAGCATAAATTTCCTTACATTCTATTTCGTGGTTGAAGAGATTTATACAACATCTTTGCAAATGGGAATTGAAATACCTACATTTTGCAGGAAAGATTCAGGTCAGAATGGGTGCCTCCCACATGTTTTCCATTTGTATATTGCATCACCAGATTTAACAGATCGCTTACTCGTACATCACATCAGTTTCCTGCGAGCTGTTAGTTTGTATTTTGATTTACGTTGGTGTAAAAAAATGAATTCGAGTCGTTTCGTCCACTGTCGACCACCGTACGTGGATCGATTGGTCGTCTACAGTCGATCGATCGGCGTTCAGAAACATTAACTGAGTGAAATGGTCGGACTAAAAAATCCTGGAGATAGTGTATTTGTTGTTTATATAAGAGAGTTAATCGGCGGATTGGAAAATATATTTGTGAGACATGAGCGCCAAGTAGGTCACGTACCGCACGATTATAATCAATAATTCATCTTCGGCTACAACAAATGAACAAGCAAATTTACATCTACTGAGCTAGTGCAATCTAGTGCCGTGTGTGCGTGTGTTAACGTACAATTCAATATACTCTCTAAGTCTATGGGCGGAACGATTTAGAGTTATGGGCGAACTGGTTGAGAGCGAAACGTTTTATTGGGCGAAACGATTTCGAGGTATGGGCGAAATGACTTCGAGGTATGGGTGAAACGACTTCGATGTATGGGCGAACTGGTTGAGGGCGAAAGTGTTTATGGGTGAAACGACCTGATACCTAAAAAAATCAACGCAGGAAAACAATTTAAACACTAACTGCCGTACAGACATGAGATGATTATAGTTACTATATCACTTACCTAGTGCATTGGAATGAACCAGAGACAAGGCTGCGACTAGAATCAATAGGAGCGCCATGACCTGCAAGTATAGGAAAGAGAAGTAATGCTTACCAGAACACACATGATCGTGTCGATATATATTTATTGCTAAGCAACCACCAATTAATTACTGAACAGAAGTTCAGTAGTTGACGCATCTAGGATTGGTTCAAGGCCTGTAGGAGAGGGGGTTCACAGGGTTCGAATGAAACCCCTGGAACTACAATTAACAAACGATTGGAGTGAAATATGTAGTCACTATTCTCTTCTGAGTTATGAGCCTACACAAAGGAACCCCTCTTAAAACAACCCAAGTATGGGCCTGGGTTCACTGGCTCTGTAATCTAAACATCCCTGTATACATTTATATTTATATTTATGGTGTAATTTTGAAGAAAGCTTCTGCAAGACAAGTGTATAGTTTGTAATTTTCACCAGTGCTTCAGGCTTGTGCATGCAGTTTTGTTGTTATTTGCACATTTTGCTCATGCTTGATTTATTGGAAATTACACTCCAAACTATGTGATTATATGTACTAGCCACTAATGACATCAATAAACATAGCTGGAACCGGACATTCTTTGAACTTCAATTTCTTGGTTGTTTTCTAGTGTAGAGACCACAGATCATCAGATGACATCACGCTCAAACATATTACAGAGAACTATATATAGTCACCCAACCATAAACCTGACACCTAACCCTGTCCAGACAACAGATTTCCGTATATCATTCTTCCTCAGCTCGATTGCTATTTGTTGCTTGAGTCACCACATTGGACTCCCACTAAATTAAAATAATTATTTGTCAGATCAGAAGTAAAAGTATCAGTAGCATTTTATTCCTTTTTAAATTCAGTCATGGTAGAAAAAGCTAGCTTGTACTTGAATGTAGTTCTTCGACATTTTCTGAACATTAATGAAGTTTCTTACAAAACAGTTTTCAGTTAATTTGGGGAAAATAAATGGCTAAAGTCTGGTTAAGAAGGCATTTTTTATTTAAAATATATATCACACATGTCAACAGAGGTTCATAACATGTACTAGCAATTGCAGGAGCTGCGGTTGAAATATTGTTTATAAAATGTTATTCTTAATCTGGCTTTAAATTCTTAAAGATAAATCTAATATCTTCTTTGTATAGTTTATCATTTTATCAAACCAAATTGGGCCATATTTTAAAGATAATATCTGGTTTATCAAAGAAAGAAGAACAATATTTGACACAGACATGTCTTCACCTCAGATTCATTTTCATTTCGTTTCTAGCATAACTGCAAATAGATACATTTTTAATCTGATAGCAATTATACAGAAATGCAACTATTTGTGGAATGTAATCATTGAGGAATGTCCATAGTTGATGTTTACGAAGATGTCTAGCCGCACCAGTCAGTGTAAAATATCCAGTCAATGTCTGCCAAAGCCGGAATACCTTAAACACACATATCTCGTGATATTAAGAAATTTGCCATTAACCATCTGGACTGTGTCTGTTATCCAGCAAACACTTTTGGTAATACTAAAACATCCTAGATTTCGGAGAGAGTTGATTAAAACACCAACAAAGGCATTTGCCCGATTCCATTGAACTGAAAATTGGAAAGTTGAACAAACACACAACTTGACCATTTATTTTACATCACTTTTAGAAGAAGATGTTGGTACTAATGACATATTTTCATATATTTTAAATAACTAATGAAGAGTTAATAAGAAATTCTACTACATGTAACACGAACTTTAAACCAAGGGCGGGAAAAACAATGACACAACTATATAATTCTTGAAGTAGAACTGATCATTTTGATGTTACTATTCAGTTTCCCACACTACGTTTGCAAATTATTATGTGTTACACATTTACCATACACGGGGTTTTTATAAGAACCAGTAAATTTTGGCTCAGCCTCATTATTGTTTTTATATTTTACGACAATTTGAGCCTCGATTGTCCTGAAATTGTTCTTGTGTCGACACATAAATAAACATAGATATCTTCGGGACTTAGAGACTTTGAAAATATCGCTCGCTCTGCATTCGTTGCTTATAAGGAACAGTAAGGTATTTGTATATCCCAACATCTGCGCTGGTTTCTGGACAAGCTGTGTAGTTTTACTATGTCAAGAACGTTGATAAATAGTTGCATTCCTAAAGGCTAAATACGCGTTTGAAGCCTCGATTGTTCTTACGTTGCTCTTAAGTTTTAGGCAAATTTGAGCCTCGTTTTTCTTATAAAATTGTTCTTATATAAAAACAACTTTTAAACGTTTTATATGGGCATAATTTTTTGCGCTTACAAAAGGCATCTTCTAATGTTTTAATGCAACAAACCACTGAGCTCTTCAATATGACTCGGTTCTAATCCAGACGGATATTTTGACCCTGACCAGAAAAGGTGAAGAAATTACACAAGGCGCGACAGCGATAAGACGCTTCCTCCGATTTGCCACTCTTATATTTCTCTATAAGTAAAACGTGTTGAGGAATGCAAAACGGTAACTACATCGCATAATCAACCTCTCTACATAATGAATAAAACATTTTGCTTCAGATGAATGCAAGGTTTAGTAATATTTACTCTATCTTAACTATGTCTACTTCAACACAGCACATCATACAATAACACACAATAAACTTCCGCTCTCTGTACATCTACCATCGGGCATGCACGAGCCCTTCAAAATAGGATAACATCGAAAAACATTAGAACTTTGAAAGCAAAACACTTATTGAAACTACCTTTGCTATGGGTATGTCGAATTTGAAGTGTTAGCGCATTAGTTGCTCATTTTAAACAATTAATACGTGTAGTTGCGAGTAGGGTTTACATATCTAGTTAAATGCTTCAAATGATTAAAAAATCTTAATTTTCCGCCTGATGGAATGATGGAATGTCGGGGGGATTATAAGAATAAGAAAACTTGTTCCTTTTATCGTAATTTTCTCAACTGCTCTATTAATTGTACAAACAACTAACACCTTATTAGACATAGCATTCAATAGCAATAGCATTCAAATACGAGATACAACTATTGTCTATAGAGGGTGTTTCAGAACATCAAATAGTTCCGCTTGGCTTTTGAGTTACTGCAGTTCTACTGACCATCTAAATATCATTACCACGCGGCATATTGGTCAATCAGTTAGCTATCAGTTCTTGATTGCTGCAAAATAACAGCATGGGTTTACTCTAACACTCTCAAAGTTTTAGAATCTGGCTTTCTATCCAGGCTAGATGAGTAGATCTGCTGAATGGTTCATTTGGATTAATTTTATTTTGGTAAATCCAGTAGTGCTATGCAGCATCTCAACTGAGTGTGTAGTGGAAAAGCATCCCAATTGGTAGCCCAGGAAATAGCGTATATACTACAAATTACACGAGATTCTAGATCATATATTCAAGTGTTGAAGGTGTTTGAACGATATTACATATCATTAGGAGGTTAACATTACTGTTCAGTTATTTACTGCAGCATCTATTAAAGGTATTCGCAAACTAACACCACTTTTAAAGGTTAACCTATACATGTTTGAAGTAAAAACAACAACAACATACAAAACATACCATGAAGAATATCGATACAAACTTCCACGTTTAGGTCTTACAAGATTATCAAATAAGTCCGAAATCTTGTTGCGTTACCAGCCTTGGCGACAATTACAAATGCACAACTACAAGAAGAATACTCCGCGAGACAGGTTTCTGTATATGACATCCACGGGTATAATTTGTTTGCAAGGACTTAACACCTTAACCAATTACAGACACAGACTTGAAATTGGAAGCTGCTTGGCAGACCTTCGCTAGAGAACATTTTTGAGTGTCGGACACTTGAACTTGGCCCAGATTAAACGACAGCTCAATAATAATTTTAGTTTTATTACACCTCGCGTAATTTTGGGTCTAACATTTGCATGGGTTAGAAGTGTCTCGGAACGTAAATGTTGCCAGTCTTAAATATATGTCTTCGGAGCAAGGTAAACAGGATGAAAGCCGAGTATTACTACAACAGTCAGACGAAAGCCGGAGACCACAGAATCAGAATCTAAACACTTGAGATGTAGTCACGCGATTGTCTTAACAAAGGAAACCGATTTCACTCCAGAATTTTAGTGCTGTCTCATCAGACCAATGTCAGTGTTGTTCTGTGCATTACTTTCGTTGTCTGAAAGAAAGGTAAAATCAGAGCCCCTCATCTCCCCTCCCCTCCCAGGCTTAGAGGCAGAATGCGCTTTTTTAAAAACAGAGTATCTTTTCCGGTCAGAGCATGAGCATAAGTCATAAATCATAAGACATCGCATAAGATTTACTGCCGGAAGGATTGACATCTAATGATTTAAGGAAGTGTTATAATTAGTTACAACCACTGGCATTCGTAGCCTGCAAGAACAGACGCTTTTCTGTCCCTCTGATCTAGGCTCTTTGCGTAAGAGAAACTTTAATACTTTTCTTACCAGGAGCCTAGGTCTGACTGAGCCGAGAAAATGGGTGACATGATTTATATACAAAACATGTGTGCGTCCTTAAAAAGACTGACATTGCCGATGTATCATTATATAATTAAATATGTGATGGAAAAGGGGTGTGAGTCTAGTTTCAGAGTTACCCTTGCAAGGAGGACCTGCTTTGTTATTACTAAAATCATAATCCTCCCTTTGGGGGGTCGTGACAGTGCACTTTCGTCTTAGTACTGAAAACAAAACACCAGCAAGGCCGTAACAATCAACTATCTCGTTTTTAAACAGACGGGGGAGGGGGAGGGGGGGGGGAGATATTGACATCGTATGACGTAAAAAATATGCCATCTATGTTGTTATGGCTTCACAAATCGTTTTACTTAATTAAAACTGATCACAAACTACGAAAATGACCTTGAGGTATTTTAAAAAACTAAAATTTAAGTTCAACAAATACGGAAAAGTTACAAAATGTATCGTTTCAAGGTACCATTTCTAAAAACCGTCACTCAAAATACGGTTGCTATGGCGATTAAATTTCAGAAATTGTGATAGCTTTATCCGCAGCAATATACAATATCTCGTAGGGGTACAGATTCACCCCCACTCCCCACCCCACGGTCCAGATAGAAGAGAATATATAGTGATTTGCACGCTGTTTCCTTTCTTTGTAGACTATTATAATTTCTTTTCATCACTTGTTACTCAGTAGAGTCCAATATCTCTCCAGCAGCAGATTACGAACAATTACTGCAAACCTAATCTTAACAACATTGAACCATTTCAAACCTTTAAGGAATCGATGGAAAATAGGCCGAACGCGCAACAGCGGCCGCGATCAATTATCAGTCATTGATAACTCAATTATTATTATTATTATTATTATTATTTATTAGTTATTAATTATTAGTTATTATTATTATTATTATTATTATTATTATTATTGTTATTTATTAGTTATTAGTTATTAGTTATTAGTTATTAGTTATTATTATTATTATTATTTATTAGTTGTTAGTTATTATTATTATTATTAATAAATGGCTAGTCAATTTCGCGCGCTGTGATTGGTCAATTTCAGGTCCATAAGTTGCCGTACGGACCTCTCGCTCTCGAGCGGGTGTCATTTGTTTATGTTTTCATGTGTTTACACGCCCTCAGCCGGTTGCTCCAAATTATCAAAAACGCCATATAATAAATATCTTATTAGCCTCGTTTGCTCGATCCGTACGGTAAGTTATGGATCCTCGTTTTTGCCTTTTCTTTTTCATGGCCTGCGAGCTTCGCTCTTGGGCCATAAAAGGAAGGGAAAAACTCGGTCCATAACCTATCGTACGGACCTCGCACTCGGCTAATAATCATGTATTAACTCAGACATGGCGTGACTTGTCAAATGTATCACGAGCATCTAGATATATTTTAGACCATTGAAATTCGACAAACGCATTAAAAAAAACTTGTAGTATTTTGAACGATAGAAGTTACGGATAAAATAAAATGACATTTAACTATCCTTAATTATATGAACTAATAACTCATTTGGGTTATCATTTCCTCGCATGAGTTTTCTTCCACTTCGGCTTCACAAGAGGGGGCGCGGGAATCAATGTAGGACAATACTGAGGGGATTAGGTAGAGGACCTCCCACCCTGCTACAGGTAATCGATGACATAGATATAACACGCGTCGGGTGAAATTCTTTTGTGTCTGTCAGCCTGTGATTCAATTTTACTCTCCGCTTCACTTATGTCTGTTTCGGATGCATCGCGTACTACACAAACTACACAAATTGCACTGCTAATAATGCAAGGTACAACATTATCCACATATTACTAGGAGATATAAACTATATCGCTACATTAGTAGAAGAAAACAAAGGAAGTGGCGAGACGCGGATTAAAGCGGCTTACGGCAGACTCGCACGTAAACTTTTGTCTAGGAAAAACATTTATGTTTATTTTATTTAAAAACTTGTTATTTTCTCATAACAAGTACATGTATTAGCAACTCCTACCCACTTGTTCAGTGATTGTGTAATAATTGTTTCTTAGATACAAATCCAGCAGATTGTTCTATCGACTATTGTACTATAGTTTTCTATTATACGAAGTTGTCAATCAATTCAATCAATTTTTTATTCATACTCATCAAACATAATTACAGTGTATGTATGTACATAATACAGTGTTATAATATATTAATTAATAAATAATTAACTACACATAGAAATAGAAGTATAAACAGAATGAAATACATATATTAAATAAAATTAAAGAAAATGAAGGAAACAAGATGAAAAATGAATAACGTGAGATGAGTATGGGGCATTCTAGTAGCAGGGCTAATCTAGAGTGCTTCGTCGTGGGTTTTTATTCTCGGTTGGCTTTAGGCTCATGATTGGGTAGAAATCGTTGACAATTTAGAAGACAGAGACGTGGCCCATGTTTTGGACATTAATTGGGCACTACAGACGTATCGAGACGTTGCATAGGTTACACTATATACTACCGTTTACTATTTTGACATGAAACGTGTATCCCCTTGCGAATTGACGTCATTGTCAATGTTTAAAAAAATTGATTTTCTTCGAACGTTGTTTTATATAACATAAAAGCCCGTTCAAACGGAGCAAACATGTTAGTCGAGCAACATCCAACATTGTTGGACAAAACATGTTGGATCCGTTTGAACACAATGTTGGATATCGATGTTGTTGGACGATGTTGGATCAAGTTTTTAAAATTCGGTTCAAACTTTCCATCCAACATTGTCCATCAGTTTCTTCTTGCGAATGCGCTAACCAACACGTGATGTTCTGAATGCGTAAATAATACAAGATATATTTCTGTTTTGAAAGTAAATACATTTGTATTATCGACTGTCCAGTCCAGCCATATCTTAGAAAGATATTTCTTGGAAAAAAAGGTACCATAAACGGTAATCCTAGTATATATGGTTTCATATCGCTATTTTCACCAGAATTATCGCGTGATCTACATTGCCATTGTTCACTTCTTAAACTGTTTACATGTTTGCGCCACGATAAAGGAAAAACGGCTTTAATAGATTTGTTCTTTCCACAACATTTTCCGAGTTTCGGCTCGATTTAAGCGCAGCATAGAAGACTTGAATACCATTACGTAACTGTTATGACAGGTTGAGGAGCATATTTGTAAAGATTAGGTCATATTTTCCCCATTTCTCATTATAGAATTGAAGAATCAAAATTTTGAATCATAGACAAGTGACGCAACCTGATACATGCTCTCGATTATTTTCAGAAGTTTTGAAGATAGTTGTCAAGAAAGAGGATAATTTCAAAAGTGTGATTTTTGATGAAAATTTGGTTTTTGGGGGAATTTTAAGTAACTTAAATATTAAGTTGTGAAGTTTTATATTTGATGCTCGTCGGCTATCTGGGAAGTGGCATTTCGTCGCTTAGTCCAGTGTTTGACAATTCCTTCTATTTTTTTCCCGTTTCAAATCTTCCCACCAATCCTTTCACTTATCAACAAAATAAAGGAATAAGCACCTTCTTAAATTATGTATCAGCGAGTGGCTATGAATTATCAAACAGCAGAAATACAAAAGCACCAGCACATATAAGAACTGGCGAACACTTGCCTGTCGCTGTACCGCCTATTTTATCTGCTTTTAAATTGTAATTTTAATTCTAAACTAGAATTTTATCATATTGTAATATAGACAGTTTAAAATTATGTATTTTTTCATATTGTAAAGCGCTCTTGGGCTTTTTAGGAAAAAGCGCTATAGAAATAATTTATT
>JANUFV010173865.1:0-20888 GCA_024757865.1 Epizoanthus scotinus | reverse complement strand
ACCACCCTCACGGCGAACAGCATAACATCAACTTCTACAGTTGATTAAATCAATCTTGATTTGACCTACTCGCCGACATAGAATCCTAGTTTTTTTCAAAACTAGTCCACCAGACTTAATTATAGACCAGCATAAAGATATGGTGCTAATTTTCTTAGCAACGAACTCTTTCTTTTGCCACAGTCGTCTATGCAACATTAACACAATTTACCTATCAGAAATATTATTGAAGCACTTTCACTTACCGAAACAAGATATTGAAGATTCTGCACATAGGATTCCTCAGTTTCCAGCAAATTTTGCAAGACATGTCTCCTCACATCATGCTGCAGGATTGGTATGGAAAGAGAAATTGTTATTTAATAATCTAAAGTTATGAAGTACTAAATTGCTTCTAGCAAATGTATTATTGTAATTATAGAGAAATTCCTGCCTTTTCTACACACCACTGTCAACTCAACATGCAAGAAAGCATTTTCTGCATATCTCATGTCTCAGCCGAAAATCCAACATTATATAACTGGAAAACCAAGAGAAAACTGATGTCAACAGCAGGATCACTTCTAATCTATTAAACCCTATTAAAATTGTTATATTATATAGCTCTATGACGACTTATCTTAATCACATCTATTTCAAGAGACAGGTCACATTTTTTAAAGTTTAAAAGTGGCCAGGGGTGGGGGTGGGGGAAGTACAGAATGTGTAAAGTAATCTAAAGACAATTTAAGAGCACATCGTTTAGAAGAATACATGTATGTAGTATATATGTAGACCAAGAAACCAAAATGCACACTTCCCAGGTATCAACAATTTGGAGTGTATCAATAATAATAACCCCATTTCTCAATTAATCTTATATTTGCTCTACATCTTGCATGTTTTTCATTTCTAATAAAAAAAATATAGTACTATGCCCTTGTGGTTCAATCATTTGAGTGTCTAACCCTATAAAACTGTATTTCCTGGAGCTATTGTTTACCTTTTTTAGCACTTCTGCACTGGGGGCCTATTGGAAGAGGCTTTGTTTTCATGATTAATTGTAACATTAGTGTTACTGATACAGTGTAAGCTTGTATTATTAGAATTAATGGAAGTTTGTAGAGATTTTCAAAAGTAATAGCAAAATACATCAGCTTTCCATATAGTCATTGTAGTTGCTATTTAATACAGTTTTAATTAGTTAATCCAATTTCAAGGGATCAATTCAAAATAGAATTGGCACTTAAATGTGTTGACAAGCAATCTTAATTTTTGAACAAAGTAATTTTTATTCACCAGTTTCCCTTCATAATATTTGGGATGATAATAAAAATAGAAATAATTAATAATTAATAAAGACTAGTTAACAGAATAACTGTTATTGTTTGCAAAAGGAAACCAGGTTATATTACCTTTTTTTAACAATTATATTCAATTAAGAAAGATAAAACAGATATGAATGTTATATTGCAAAAATACTAATAAAATAATTCTAAATATTTCAAATAAACAAAATAATATGAAAAAACAACAACACTGAATGAATCAATGAATACTTTGAATGATAAACCCACTGTTAGTATGCAAAATATTTGGAGGATTCAACATTCCAGTTGTTCATTCAAGGCCACCAGCTGTCAGTAATAGTTTGTGCAGTTATGATGACTTCTTGAAAGTTAATCAAGTAAGAAATAGCAAACACAAGACATTAAACACAACCTGTTCCTAGGAAGCCCTGTACAGAGCCTGTTCCTAGTTAGGTCCTGTACACAGCTTGTTCCTAGGTAAGCCCTGTACACAGCCTGTTCCTAGGTAAGCCATGTACACAGCCTGTTCCTAGGAAGCCCTGTACAGAGCCTGTTCCTAGTTAGGTCCTGTACACAGCCTGTTCCTAGGTAAGCCCTGTACACAGCCTGTCCCTAGGTAAGCCCTGTACACAGCCTGTTCCTAGGTAAGCCCTGTACAAGGCCTGTTCCTAGGTAAGCCCTGTACACAGCCTGTTCCTAGGTAAGCCCTGTACACAGCCTGTTCCTAGGTAAGCCCTGTACACAACCTGTTCCTAGGTAAGCTCTGTACACAGCCTGTTCCTAGGTAAGCCCTGTACACAGCCTGTTCCTAGGTAAGCCCTGTACACAGCCTGTTCCTAGGTAAGCCCTGTACACAACCTGTTCCTAGTTAAGCCCTGTACACAGCCTGTTCGTAGGTAAGCCCTGTACACAGCCTGTTCGTAGGTAAGCCCTGTACACAGCCTGTTCCTAGGTAAGCCCTGTACATGCCCTGTTCCTAGGTAAGCCCTGTACACAGCCTGTTCCTAAGTAAGCCCTGTGCAAGGCCTGTTCCTAGATAAGCCCTGTACACAGTCTGTTCTTGGGTAAGCCCTGTACACAGCCTGTGATGAGAAGCTCATGAATGCAATAAAGACTGATGAACATAGCTGGGGTTTTCAGCATACGTTTACACCAGTGAGGTGACCTCCAAAAGTTAACCACAAAAACATTGATTTTGTTGCTCTTTTGTTGTTGAACTAAAACATAATTCATGCTCAGCCACAAATCTGCCCTACTTTATGGTCTACATTGTGGTCAAAGGACATGCATAGGAACTCGAAGAGCTTCCTGTTCATAGATAATAATAATCGAAACTTTATTTAATTAGGGTAACACTTTATTGGTAGCCCTCCTACAATTCTTCCTAGAACAGCTAGTAGTCAGTTCTACATGTCAAGTATCTTGAATGATTTAAATTTGCTTCTGTCTGGAAGTGCACGCATTGCCTTGAATTTTAAGTTACATTCAAACTTAGAAGCAATGTTACTGTTACATGCAATGCATAACTATACTGTAGCAAATACTTTTATTTCAGACACAGGACCTCCCTGAAAACCACACCTGTGAGCGGAGCTTTCCTGTTAAAATATTATTATTATTATTATTATTATTATAACCAATCAGATTGCTTGAAATATCAAGGTCACCAAGTTGGTTTTTACTATAATTATTATATTATTTTAGTTAGATTTGTACTAAACAGTTATTGAAAATTTAATTCAATCTTTCACTTACAATAGAAACCTATACGTGCAAGCCATATTTCTGAAGGAAGCTAAGGCTGGAACAAGTACATGTATGTATCATATGTTGAGTATCTGTCAACGTGATTGCAATCACTTAAACATTAATTAAGCAATATAAAACAATTGCGAGTGTCTATAAACTGAGATAAACAAGCCGGAAGTTGTAGAGCACGAGAGAAGTTTAAGAGGAGTGCTCTTCAACTTTCGGCATATTTATATCACACACTTTTATAAACATCAAGCTGCAGCCATTTTATATTGCTTTTATAAAATAGAAATAAGATGAAGATAAAAAGAGTGTCTTCATCCTGTGATATAAACACTCATTTTGTCATCCGTTAGCCAACCAGAGTGTGCATTACAATGTATATCTACTGTACCCTAGTTTTTAACAGAATATTAAATCCCCACATTAACACAGTAATGAGAAGAAAGAAGAACAGCTGGCAGTTTCTAGAACTTCTATGAACTTCTTTGTCAGATGCATGGGATTTCCATGCCTACAGTTAAGTTTACAAGCATTTCCATAGTATCTCTGCATTTGTGCAGATTACTGTCGTTAATGATTATTCCTATCACTATCATGTTAAATAATAGTATTTTTCTAGTAACAATTATTTATAATAATCAATTGGTTTTTACTCACATGCTTTGATTTCAAGGGCTTAGCTTCTTGATGACCAGTTGCTGGCGGCCTTTTCTCCTCTAGTTTGAGTGGTATATTATCAGTAGACAATCCACGTTTTCGTTCTAGCACTTGTTTAGTAAATGGCTCAACTGCTATAACCTGAGGCGTCTCCAGAATAGGTTCCATGGCAGCCAGTTTAGCTAATTTAAGCTGTGTCTTTTCCGCAGCAAAAGCATTTGGATATTTCTGTTTACGTGACTGCGTTGGTGTTGTAGGAGCTGACTTGATTTTTCTTGGTGATTTGGGATAGGCTTCAGCTTCATAGTATTCATCAGGGCTTATTTCAACAGCAGAATCATCTTTAGACTGTCCATCAAGTAGCATTCCCTTAGGATAAGGGTGTCTTCCATCTGACTGGCTGCCAGAACTAACCCTCCGTGCAAGTTGTGCTGCCTCCTCTTTCAGCTTTTCACTCATAAGATTAGGCTCACTATTGCTGTTGCGGTAAACTTGAAGTTCTGAATCTGGTACAGCATCAGGGATAAGTTGAGCAGAGCCATTGGCTTGACCACTGGGGTTTGGATCACTATGAGACCGCCAAGCTTCAGAAACTTTTCCATTGCCACTTATATCCTGGCTGCTCAGATGTCCTCCAACTTGAGGAAGTTCAGACATGGAAAGTTGTCCCTGCTCACTGAATCCACTACTTGTTACAGAGTATGTGTCCAAACTTAGCTGGCTAGCACTTGGAGAGTCGGCTACGATATCTGCCATACTGCTACAGCTTACAACATCAGTATCTTTGTTCACAGTGTAAATACATGACGACTCCACTGTATCCTCAGGGTCATCATAAGTCACACCTTCGTGTTCACTAAGACTAAGATTATCAAAAGTTGATGACTTTTTCAATGAGGATTCCTCTTCATATTCCTCCGACATTGCTTGTTTTTGGAGATTTCTCTCATTCATGTACTGGTCATTATCAATTGATGGTCTCTTAGTATTTCTTAGGGAAGGACGTCGACCATCTGTACTGGATTCAGACTGTATGAGTATTGGCAAACTCTTTCTTCTTTCATGAAACATCACAGGACTGGGTGATAACCCAACAGTCTTCAATTCTTGTACAGCATCAATACCTGTCTCAGATGCTGAAGACTTGGTTGCTTTTAGTATGCTCACATTTTCAGTTTCTCCTACAATTTGGAAAAGCAACAAGTATTAAACATACACGCTTCCGACTGTGACATAGAGCAGCAGTACATGTACATTTGGCTAGATATATTATAACTAATAGATTACAATTGATCTACATGATTGTACATTAAAATACTTGGACGAAGACTGGAAAATACCACTTCTCTTTCTACTGTCTAATCATTTTCCCTGTCAAAATAATATGAGAATAACTATTGCTAAATTGAACCTACATAAGAATATATAATTATGGTACAGTGTATTATCAACTACTGACCTTTGGAAAGACTAATGAAAGATTGCAAAAACACTGAATCATTTATGTATTTACACCCATATACAAAATGTAGACGTCAGGTAAAAATAATATGCTAGACAAACAAATGACTGACAACTGACATTACTGATTTGTGTAAAATGAGCACCAGGCTAGTAATACATTCAATTAACATCAAGGACAAAATGAAGAAACATACAATAAACTACACCAATCTACATGACTGTACCTCCACGGAAGCCACAACGATCAAATAAAATGGGGAAGTCATGAAAGATTGCAAAAAGATGAAAATATTAATTATACTTTATAAGCAAGCAACACAATAGGCCACTCAAGAACAGAATTTATACAATCTCAAGACATAATCTGATTCATGCAAAATGGAAATCAATTCAAATGAAGCAGTAAGTAAACAGGACTTTATTTTGAAACTTAAGCTATTTGAGAATTTGTATTTATATTCCCTTCAAAACAATAAAAATATACCATGGGCAATGCTACATCTCAATAATATACAATTAAACAAGCAAAGAAATGATGAAAGGAAAAAGTGTAAAATTGCCCTTGGTGGTTATCATATAACCCAACTCTAGATCTATCAGCCACTACAAAATTTAAAAACAACCTCAGGCTGTCTGGCTGTCACTGCTTATGATTGGTTGGACTGTGACAAACAGTTCCTACTGCAATTATTGGCAGGTGATTTTTCCTAAAACATGTATTGCAGCTGACACAAATGAAATAATGTACATATTGCTGAAATAAGAACTATATTATGATCCTATTATTGTTCAGTCAGAAGTTGTGTCATTTCTGCTTTTACTATACAATAATTTTGCATTTTTGCTACATGATTGTGTACATTCTCGTACTAGTCAAATTTCCATAATGAATTGCAAACAGTATTGAGAATATACAGTCACGTGTTACACAGGAAATACAGTATTGAGCATTATTCATTTTCTTGACCAATGATATTATACTTGACATATTAAATTAACTGAAAACACCTGACCTGTCACAATAACTTTTCAAAACTTTACTTTCATATATTTAAATATTGCTAGCTCTTTTCAGTTTCTTTAAAAATTGTGTAACGTTTTGTGAGAGGCTGTAATATTGAATTAATATTCCTCTTTCTTGTAATGCATGCTTTTAGTGAAGACATACTGTAAGCTGTGAAACTCCACTTGACAAACACAAGTTGCAAAATATATTATCAAATTTCCTAACACCATTGTTCATAAGGCTTTGAGACACAAGAACAGATAATTGCAACACCTTTCCCTTGTCAAGTCTTAGAGAACAGTCATTGTTTTATAGGGAGGACTATACATGTAGTGTTGGACAAAACTGAATTTAAGGCAAATCTGAAACTGGATGGCGCATGAAGATTGTTTTTTTTTCACATGTATCCAAAATCAATAATTATTGTTGCATTGTCTTATGGTTGTAGCCTCTGATTACAGTAAATGTCCTCTTGCATGTAGGTTCACTCTCTCTATGAAGTCCCTTTTATTTAATACACCATTTGGGTGCTAATAAGCCTCACTTTTGACTACCCCCCCAGAAAGAAAAGCACCTGAGTAGTTGGTTGTGGCAAACAAACCCGTTGTCAGATAGTGTATGACATTAGTCAATTCTAGTAAAACATGAGATAATGTATCTTCATTTATATTTTAAAATTTCTGTTTCATGCATTATTTGTCATTTTTGTTTTACTTCACTGATTTGAAGCTGCTCAGAAACAAGTCTTTGTAGAAGATCTTCTCTGTATTATGCACCCCTATCTAATACCCCCTCCCTCCAAAACTCCAGAAAATAAAATAAGCCCCTTAGAGACTTCAACTATGAACTAATAAATGAACAGGTTCTTATCAAAAAAGAAAAAAATTAAAAGAAAATTATACAAAACTGGTCTTCTGATCAACAAGATTTACTTTGCTTTGTGATGGCATCTTTAAATATGGCATAGTTGTTGACATTACCAGGCCCGTAGGGTCTGCTCTTTGCTCACTAACTGAAACACACCAATTCTGATTGCTGGTTTTTACTCAATCCCTAGGGATTCAAATGACAAAGCGCATGGTAGCCATGTTGGAGCCCCTAACAAAATAAGCTAGTTAGAACTCTATTGTTATAGGGCTCCAACATGGCAGAGCTCTATGACATCAGATAAAAACCAAGAATAAAGAATGTACAATTAATAGGCCTTGATACACATTACGATGTGACTTACTCTAATTGCCTTTTGTCTAAACATTTGAATAACTAGAAAACTTTAAATGTTCTTTCCGTAATAATGGGAAAATAGAAAAAAATATACACAGGTGTGTATAAGGACAGGGAAACGGCAACAGTTTTATTTGTATAATGAAGATATGGTAGAGGGAGAGTACAGTTCTGTCCTTTCTTATTGCCTCAATTAATGTTAGTAAAACCACACTGATTCGAAGTTTCCTAGCTATAAGCCTACCAGGGGTGACAAGCACTTCACACTTATTTTGTTCCAGTTTTGGGGAATGGTTCCCAAGCATTTTAAGCCTAGCAGGTTTCTTTACTGACTAATCTCAATCTGATAAATATCATTGAGCTCTGATACAAACGTGTATAAGTCTAAGGCTAGGATATTGCAGTACACAATAATTACACTTACCTTCTACTCCTTTTTCTGCTTTAGACAGTTCAATGACCTCCATAAAAACGTCATCTCCTGACTCCTGTCCTTCATGAGTACTCTCCCTAATTTGCATCTCTTTATGGTGAACAGTTTCACTTGTTTCAACGAGTGATGTAAGCTCATCTTTTTCATTAAAACTTAAAATTGTTGGGATCTGAGGGCGTGACATTGTTTTTGCCTTTGTTTCTGCATTATGTTCAAACAACATTAGATTTTCAGGAGAAGCTAAAGGTGCAAGGCTTTGCCCTGGAGAACTCCCAAAAGGTAATAACAAATTATTTTTACTAGTGAACTCTTCCACATGGTCATCTGCAAGAGCAGTCGTGCTAAAGTTTGACGAATTGTCCCAGCTTGATTTGGAAAAAGTTGGAGATTCTGTGCTTGCAGATGAACTATGGGTTTGGTCTGAAGACAGAAGGAAATCAGGTGCTAGCAATTCTTGTGAATTTCTCTGTGCCCTCATATATGATGGTCTCCGAAGTTTTGATTTTTCAGATTCTGTCTCCAATGGTTCCTGCCGATCCAGAGAAGTTCTTCGAGTTGTTGGAGGTGGTGATGTCACTCTTGAAAACAACTTTTCATGTTTTCTAATACTGTGACCTGTATCCTTTTGGGTATCTGATGATATACTTTCAACATATTCATCTTGTTCACAGACAATGGACAGTGGTCTGTACCTGGCAACATTAGAAAATGAATCTGCTATTGTGTCAGACTCGGTTTTGTCAACATCATCTGTCATTTCATCAGTTGAGCAGCATCCAGGACCAACCTCGGCCCTGCTGAGATATGCAGGAGGCAGATCTGTTGACACGTGTGTGGATACATTTAAGTCACTTGCAGTTGTAGCTACCGATTGCTGCACTGGTACTGGATAGGGCAAATTTGAACAAGATGTTGTTGGTGGTGAAAATGCACTTCCACTTCCACCCATCGATGAAGGCCGAATACCTGGAGGTGGGGATGTTTCAGATGGCGTGCCCCTGTCAAACACATCTCCAATACTACTGTCTGAAGTCGGAATGGCAACATCTGAAGATCTCCTATAAGAAACTGGTGGAATACTTTCTGCAGAACTTCTGTCAGACCCACCTGGACTTTGACTTCCAGATATTTCGTTGTCATTTGGATAAGGACCCTTACTTTTTGATTTTTGTAGTGTGAAAGGTTTGTGTTTCAAACCAAACGGACTCTTAGATAACTGGCCTGGCTCAGTTGGTTGTATTTTGGACTGAGTCAATCCGGAAAGGTCATCACTACTAAGAGATCTTTCAGGTGAGCTCTTTCCACAGACTACACCACTCTCATCTTCTGATCTTGAGATTGATGGTCGGTTTTCTTTTCCCTTTCGTAGCCGAGGTAAGGTTGCTGAGAATGACTGGATTTGTATCTTGGAAACCTTAGCAACTGTGGTTCCCCCAGGAGAAGTACATCTAGAACCAATGGAATTTTTCCTTGCCCCACTACTTGTTGCTCCCTCTAGCGAACTTACTGATGTCAAGCTTGTTGATATGATCCTCCTAGTCCTGAGCATTGTCAGAGCGCTCGAAGAACCAGAACCTTGCTTTGTAGTGAAACCCCCAGACTGCGTATTCATAGTTCCTCGTCTGGGCGCAGAAGCATTCGAATGGCTTTTTCGCGTGTACATTTCCCCCATGCTCTTTGAACATGAATCTGACATTTCACTTTGGGTTTCCGTCACAGATTCCCCATCGCTTGTATTGTCATCTCCGTACATGCTTGAACCAATTGATTTGTTTGAGTTTTTTCTTTTTACACGCTTTCTGCGCTTGGATGAACGGGAAACGTCGGCCGATGGGCTTATATCGCTGTCATATGAGCTCGACTGTAAACTTTCTTCACTTCCTGACTCGGTAAATGAACTAGACACACCACAAACTTTCGACTCGTTCGGAGCACGATGCTTGAAAGCGGGCCTGTTGGGGTGCCTCTGCTGTGAATGACTTGTTCCTTTATCACCCATTTCTGTACTTGCATTCTCACTCTTTCGCTGTCGCCTTCGGCTACCACGATTTGTATTGTCCATTTCTGCTAAGCTCGACTCGGCATAAAACTGTTGAGTACTCTGATAATCCCGGGTATCTTCAGAGTTCTTTTGTGGATCACTGTGATTAACTCTGTATGGATAAGTCGCCTGAGTTGCATTCCATTGCATTTCCATTTCATCCTGGCCTTTGACACGCAATCCAGTCGCATGTTTACTCGCGGCCTGTTTATAAAAGGCCAAGTCACTAGTACTGCTCAAGTCTGTTGGCAAACTACTCGCGTTATGTGAAATCGACGAGGAATAACTATAAGATTTAGTTGAGCTAGCCCCTGAAGTTGAAGGAATTTGTATAGGTGCTGGCCGATCGCCTCGTTGAGTCAAATGCTCACTTTGCGCGAACTGTGGTATCCTTGGCATGTTTGCTGTAAACATGGCTCTCTGCGAAGCTGCCATACTGGAATACAGATCAGCAGAGGTTCCTACATTCGCATGGCCTGGCTGGGAAGACTGCGATGGACCAATTTGCCCAGCCGTGCGAGGCCGTCCCACAGCACTATGAGTTGCTGAAGACAAATACTCTACTGAAGGTAGTAGTGCCGAGGACGATGCGTGGCTTCTCGGCTTGGAGAATTTTAAGTTCCTTTCGCTTATATTTGTTCCATCACTTACAGATTTCGATGAATTACCAACTTCCGTCGGTTCCACTTCACTAAGCCCAACTCCAGTTCTATTAACTGTTCGTCCTTCCTGAGACTGAAATCCTGGCTCGGTTCTTGAACGATTCTTGGCCGACACTTCATTGGTAGTTCTGTCAGTTTGCCCGTCGTATCGAGTGTATCGGATAGACATAATTAAGATCGGTCGAACTCGTAATCCGCTACAACCGCTGTGAGATTACATCCAAATGTAATCCAGCAGAGGCTAAAAAGGCAGCTGATTAAATCAACTGAATCGAGTCCAGTTTAGTTTCAACGCGAAGAGAAACCCTCGCACGGTGCAGCGCTCGAATTCCAGCACATTACATTTCAGGCCCCATCGTTCTCATTGTCTGCGTGTGATGTGATACTTGGCCCGGAGTGAGTGTGACCGGTAGTTCCTGCCAACAGGCCAGCATTGCTCACAGCCTACGAGTCGTGGCCATGATCTTTAGCGTCAAGAACCTTCGAACAAAACAAAACCCGTGTCAGAGAAAATGCAAACTCAAGACTCACTCACGCATACACAAACGTTACCTCTATTAGTGTTCAGGCTGCATGGCTTCAGCTAAATATAGCCACGGGGCAAAGTGACACCCTGCTTTCTTTGATTGACAAGTACAAACGGTACATGAAATTTATCGATGGCGAATAGTTGCTTGCTCGGCTGTCGAAACTGAGTTGACTGAACGATTTCTACACACTGGAGCTGTGTTAGTGGTTTTCACTTCCGAACGTCAATTGACTATACCTCACATATTTTAAAAACTGATTTGATACGCTTAAAAAACCGGAAACACGTAGCGGTTAAATTAATATACCGGCTGGACTCCGCTATTCACTCCAAACAAGTTGAACCACTCGCTGCTCCTGATCGGAATAGCAAACAGTTTACGAAAATTAAGCAATTATTTTCAAAAGTCAAATTCAGAAGCCTTTGTCTATCAAAATCGATTAAAAGTCTGAATTCCCTTTCAAAGTTTGTGGACTAGGCTACCAACATCCACCGACACAGTGTCGTGTGCTGTAAACATTAACCGGCGAGTGAGTCTCCCCAACAAGATTCTCTTTAAAATAAACATAAACACAGAAAACAATGGAGTACAAGCAACATGGCAGATTTTAATTTGGAGTATTATAAGAGGTGGTGCGGTGTTTTCATTGGCTGCCTATTTCGAGGTTGACACAATTAACGGCATATTATTTATCAATCAATGTTAATTGTTATGGGTAGAATTCATTTCAGTGACCGGAAATATTTCACACAACAGACAAGACTGTGAATTGTGCTAGCACTTTTTTTTCGGCACTTTCCTTAAGTCTCTGTCACCTCGTTGTGTTGGAGAACACCTGGCACATAACCAGAGCACTGAAATTCTTGTGTTGTGTGCAGATTCGACCATCGTAACGCAGATTTTGTCATCATTAGAGCAGAGCGCGCTGGCATGGTTGGCCGGATAGCAGACTCTGTTTGTTTATTCACAAACTCGTATTTCTATTAAAGTGGAAGTGGGATCGTGCACCACTTTCTAGTTTTGGCTCCAATTAATATGAATTAGATCTTATACATATACAGATATTAGCAATTTGTTTGGTAAACGGTACTATATATTTTGGGATTCACTAATCTTCAACTGCTTGTGGTGTTACTTTTGGACAATAGGTGAATATCATTTATGTTCTATATACAGATATGGTATTGATAGCGGGATTACAAATTATTTCCACAGCATTAGCAGCTATATATAAGGGACGGACGATTTAATATCATGACGTTGGGCAAGGGGGGTGGGGTTAGTGGAAGAATAATTTAGTTGCAAAATCATGCTGTCCTGCAATTTTTTTTGTTTGTCTTTTCAGTTCGTGTAATGTTTTTGGCATATATATTCCATCCACCCACGACACACGTACACATAATCAAATGTTTGGTCAAATTTGGAGGATAATATAATCCTTATGTCCTGCTCCCCTTGCATACTGTTGTCCAAGTTATGATTCACAATACTACTTATTTGTTTGTAATAATTGCCGACGTACCTGTTTCTAAGTTACATATAACATATTTTGTTTATTATATACTGAAATAGTATTTGTTTCCGTTAGGTGTCGCCATTGTGGATTGCTGTTGGGCTTGTGGGTTGTGGTAGTCTGATTTTGCGGCTTTGTTCCACTCGATTATTTGGAGTACTATGAAGCCTCCAGTTTGAAGAGGCTGTGTCGCAGCAGTTTTATAGTATTTTCATAAATATTGATGGCAAGTGTTTTTAAAATTAAAAAAATTAATTCAAATAAAACAAGACATCGACAGTTGTGACAAAATAAAAATAAAATAATAATAATGTGTGAGAGTTGACGTCGAAAAAAATTATATATTTTTGCTAAACTTAATTTCTTGATTTCTGATACGAAATCATGTTTGATAAATTGTAATCCACTTCCATCCGCGCTATCCTGCACTTAAGTTCAAAATCCTTAACTTTGTTTTATTTGTTGGAACATTTAAGTCCGATAGTGCTTTCTATTTGATGAAATTATGTTTTAATTTGAAGAAACGAGCTACCTATACGCTATTTTGATGCAACACAGCCCCTTTAAGAAAGGCCTATTCCTTTAATTATAAGATCTTGTCGCTGTGTACTCAGACGAAAGATCGAAGATGATTCAGTGGTTGGGTGAAAAAATAAGAGTGATTTTTGTGAATGACTTGAATTTTAAAGTCTTTATAAGTTACCGACCATAATGACCGATTTTTTTCACATACTTTGTATTGCCATGGCAGCATTTCTAGTTTTTACAAACACCGTTAACATCAGTTTGGTTTCGTTGTACTAAAACCGAATATTTTTTTTGTTTTTGAAATATGATTTTATATTGTTTAGAAAATTTTTGAGGTGAAAACAACCGTTTGAATTTTTATGAACGCGGATTACTTATTTTTTAATATCCGGTTTAATCAGTACAACCCCTGTATATGGCGGTGTACTGTCTGACTTCGAGGCACTAGTTCAGGGGGATTAAGCAAACGCAGCTAAGCCTATAAAGCACGTTCCTCGCCTTGCTTCTTACGTGTGGCCAACTTAATACTTGAATTAAGTTCGGCAGAAAACCCCTGTATAAAATGGCGGTGTACTGTCTGAATTCGAGGCACCAGTTGGAATCAATCAAAGGCAGCTAAGTCTATAAAGCACGGTTCCTCACCTTGCTTCTCACGTGTGCCTAACCTAATACTTGAATTAAGTTCAGCAGAAAACCCACTGTATATGGCGGTGTACTGTCTGAATTCGAGGCACCAGTTGGGATCAATCAAAGGCAGCTAAGTCTATAAAGCACTGTTCCCTCGCCCTGCTTCTCACGTGTGCTCAACCTATAATACTTGAATTAAGTTCAGCAGAAAAGGGACATCTGAAACAGTTTGGTTGGGCTGTTTGAATTAGGTGACAGAGATAAGCAGCAGCAGATAAGATTCAGGTGTCACTTGAATTATGTAAACTCGTCCCGTTATGGACTATATTTGATACATTGTACCAGCTGAAAATAAGTCAATAACATGTCTTTTGGAGACTTTTGCACGTTGGAGGGCATATAATTTATTTTGGTACGGGGTCATGCCATTTGAAGCCGGAGCGGAACGAGGCCAGTTTGTGGTAGGATACTGCAGAAAATATGTCATTATTGATGGGGCACTAAGGTAAAATAACGTTGCTAATAAGGTAAAATAACGTTGCTAATGAGGTAAAAAAACGTTACTAATGAGGTAAAATAACGTTACTAATGAGGTAAAATAACGTTGCTAATGAGGTAAAATAACGTTACTAATGAGGTAAAATAACGTTACTAATGAGGTAAAGTAACGTTGCTAATGAGGTAAAATAACGTTACTAATGAGGTAAAATAACGTTACTAATGAGGTAAAGTAACGTTACTAATGAGGTAAAGTAACGTTGCTAATGAGGTAAAATAACGTTGCTAATGAGGTAAAATAACGTTGCTAATGAGGTAAAATAACGTTGTTAATGAGGTATAATAACGTTGTTAATGAGGTAAAATAACGTTGTTAATGAGGTAAGATAACGTTGCTGAGTAGACTGGTTACTATGGGGAAATTAAATCCCCATTCTGCACCATTCTTCTGGACTGGGCGGATATTCAAACTTTAATTACGAAAATATTTCTGGGTCAACAGATGAAGTGTTGGAAGGTTTGTGTGCTTGATAGCGTCATCACTTTCCATATATGGAGAGCAGGCTCAATTTGGAGAATTTTTAAAAATTCATAAGGCGATTGTGATAAATAAGACAGAGAGAGAGCAGCGAGTATATATTACTGTTGTTCATTATAAAATAGGGAGGTTGAGCCAAAGTATGAACCGATGTTTCAGATACTTCGATCACTTTCATGTGAACAAGAGTAATATTTGCCAGACAGTACACTCTATGAGTACGCGTTATTTTAAAAGCCACGAAGCCCCGAAGTTCACGTTCCATAAAAGGAATGTGATCACGTTTATCAACCAGCAGACGCTGACAGGAGGGGTACGTCTACTGGTACAGGCACGTTCACAACACACAGTCACGTATACACAACAAGTACACTGCACTATGCGCGTGGGCAGACGCTGACAGGAGGCACGTTCACAACACACAGTCACGTATACACAACAAGTACACTGCACTATGCGCGTAAGCAGACGCTGACAGGAGGGGTACGTCTACTGGTACAGGCACTGTCACACGTTCACAACACACAGTCACGTATATACAACAAGTACACTGCACTATTCGCGTGGGCAGACGCTGACAGGGCTACGCCTAATGGTACAGACACTGACACGTTCACAACACACAGTCACGTTTTCACAACAAGTACACCGCACACGATGAAACCACACACAAATCAAACTCAAAATTGAAAGCCATATCTTCGTTCTCTTTCTACCAAAATAGTGATTAAATCGTTTAGAGCGAATCATCAATTGGTCTTTACAGGGCATACATATTCTTATTGTTATTATTTATAGTAATACTGGCTAGTTATAATTTCTAACAATCTATTTGGTGAAGTTGCCACCATGTCTAAAGACTTGCATATATAATTTAACCCTATCCGTATCCAGCCTTCAAGTGTTCTATTAATACAACACTATGTCTTTTAAAATACTAAGTTTAAAGCAAGTAGTAAAATCTGGTAAAATTGCTGACTAAGTATACAACCGAAATATAAACTAGGTAAGATAAATTAGTTTGAGCTAAAATCCAAAAGAGGCTCGTGATTGGTCCATCTTCAGATGTAAGTACACGGTTTCAAGGTCTTTTGGACGTTTCGCTAAACGATTGCGCCCCCGGGCATCGGTTTCGAGATGAATAACGACTGGAACCTGTGTGAAAATCTGCATTGCATTTGATCATATCGTTCATGAAAGCGGGACAGTTTCCTTTGTAGTCGCTCAAAAGTCAAAGTGCATTTGTTTCTTTTGTATGCTCTCACAATATGGCTCCATCGACAGTCGGTATTGGGGCTTGAATAGTTGTTGGCTTTTTTTGAACAAAATGAAAGGATAGACCTTATAACGAGAAATTGTTAGTATCTGATCATCCCTCGAGTGCTTTACTGAATATAGCTGGCCAAACGACACTACGTCCCGGTCCCGAGTGGCATTTTTTCCATATTTACTTATTTTTATTTTATAAGAACCAGTAAAAATTTGTTCAGGCTCAGTGTTCTTATTGTTTTGACAACTTCAAACTCAAAACGTTCTTATTTTGTTCTTATTGGCTGTGTTTTCACTCGGCATTTTTAATAACCAGCCTAAAATTTCTTTAGGTTCTTCAGGTATACACTGTTTCAAGATTGTAAGAGTTATTAGGAACACTATATTATTCACTTGCTAATTGTTTGTTGACTGTTGTATCTCTCGTCGACTCGTGTTTTTTCTTCTTGTTCTTCAAGACTCAGATTTATTAGGAACACTATATTATTCACTTACTGATTGTATGTTGTATTTCGTGGTTTTTTTTCTTGTTCTTACACTAAATGTAAACTCTCGCAAAATATTTGAATGAAGTTTTATTCAAGCCTCAGTTTGTTCTTAATTTGTTCTTATTTTTTAGGCGATTTCAGCCTGAATGTTCTTATTTAAAAAAAGTTTGTTCTTATAAAAAAAGGGTATTATAATTAGGCGCGTGCGTGGCATGTCGATATGTTTTTACATTTTAATGTAAAAAAGCATGATTCTCTGGGTTTCCTAACCCTTGCCTTATTCTGATGTTGTTGTTTTCCATATAGAAATTAGATCGTTGCACAGTATGTGGAGGCAACGTGGCACAGTGAGTTGGTGCTTGGACCCGGAATCCCGAGTCAAGACCAGTCTCCACTCAGTCCTGTGCTTGGATCCGGTGATCCCGAGTTCAAGCCCAGCTCTGGGGCCCGTTTGTAAATAGCCAACTGGAGTGCCTCCTGCCAGTTGGAGATTTTAACCCATTTAATTTCATTTAACATGGTGCTGAAAAGCCCTTAAGAGGGAGTCACCATTATATACGTACGTATTTACGTATATGTTCTTCTAAGATATGGATTGCCGGTATGTTGTGGCAAAAAACAACATCTCTCGTTTACTACGCTCACTGACCTCACTCGTGAGCTGTATTTGTTCTTGTCACTGGAAGATAAAATCCAGATCTTCTTGCTACCGTGTAATATCCTGTGTCATTTCTTACTTTTTTCTAGTTTTTGAAATATATTTATGGTCAAAACATGTAATTCAGACCAATAGGTGCAAGGTGTTTTTATTGATAAGACATCTTACTGTCATTCCGAAATACACTTCTGGGCTTTTATTATATTACTATTAAATCGGCCCACTTTCCTCCCCCTATAGACGTGCTCTAAAAATATAAGTATTATTAAGATAGTAATAAATAAATACTAATAGTAATAGTATGGTTTACAGCCGTGGTTTCATTATTTCAGTGTTGTGTTGGCCGCGCCGGAGGGCGGAAGCGATAGACATTATTTGTACATAAGTTCTTATATAAATAGGCGCAAATATATAAATAAGTCGATGGCCTTATTTTTCGGTGCGGGCATATTTCAGAATGTTACGGCATGACATAATAGACGCGCAGCACTTGAAAGCAACATGAAGCGCTCGCAAAGCATTTTGGATGGAGCAATAGTTGGTTTGAACTTTCACACGCTGAGTGATACACATTCCACGCACTCATCAAAAAGGATACGCGCGTGCACGAGCAGGTTGTGTCAAGGATTGGGTTTTGTCTTGCCGTATTGATAGCTGTCATGAAGATGGCAGATTGGTTTATTTATGGTATACACGTAGAGAAGCTCGGACAGAAGGCGGACTGAACGCTTAACTGAAATAATAGCACTGAAATATAGCAGGAATACAAAGAGATCAGCCTCGAAATATAAGAGTCTATTTGACGCCTCCAAATCTGTGATGAAATATGTTTACTTTAGTTGACTTAAAATCCAGTATGGACTCGAAGTGCGTTAAAAAAACAGATTGGGAGATATGATCACCATGGTTTACATTAAACATCCCCTCAAAGGGGATCCTTTTCTATTTTTTGATCTTGTCAAGAAGACGTGCCAAGTTGCAGTTGTAAAGGAGTGGGCCAGTCTCCTTTATTTTAAGATCTTGTCTGTATTTTGTGTATTAGTTATAATCCATTTGTACTAAACGAAACAATGAAGCACGATCGCGCCCACAACTTGTTGCAAGCATTCAGTAAAAACGATAATAATGCAAAGTTATTTCGTCAACGCATCTGATGTCTGTTCGTAATCACGAGGCATGATTCAACGATGAATTGCGATCAAGGAGGTGTACACTTCTCTGATTAAAGCGCACTGGCGCAATCGATCTCCTATATCTTATTGAGTAATTGTCACTTGATGAGCGTAAAACTAGTTCAGATTCTTACCTGAAAGAGACGTAAAGTACGGTGACAACGGGGGTGAACAATAATCCAACACTGGCCAGTTGATTGTGAAGACAAATCTTCAAACTTTTCCATGAAACAATAAAGCAGGTTTACTAATTCAAAGGTGTCACATTTACATGGGCCAGTGCTAAACTGATGATTGATGTTGTATCAAATGTTAACATAGGGTCGGAGCACTTGCTGTGTTCGATACCGCGGGGTATGGAAAAACATTTATAAATAGCACAGGATCAACAGCTACCAGAAGTACATGAAGCTATGAACAATCGCTATTGGTGCCCTTGTGTATGAGTTCGTTTATAAATACCAGCGTGCATGGCGATTTGTGTCCCAAGACCGGATACTATTGTTACGATTGTTGGAGCATCAACATTTGCTTGCCAGAGCTTTAATTAAAAAAAAATAGGGGCTAAATGCTAATACTCGGTACTAATAAGTAATAGTCTGAGAGTAATTAGATCATGCAAGAGGACAAGAGAGTCTAGGGTAAAGAGTGGAGAGGCAGAGGAAAAGAAAAAGTGATTTGTAATTAGAAGAATTTACGGTAACTAACAGCTTCATAAGAACACCGAGCGAGAGATTAGTTTAGCAAGTTGCATGACTCCGTTGTGAAGATGAATTAATATTTTCATGTTCAGGCTTACCAGTGATTGTGCATGTATGGTGCTGAGATACGAATCGGACAGGCAAACTACTGAAGATATGTCGCCGGTTATGCTCGTTGAAGCGCGCCAGTTCGGTCCAGACTTTCTCGTGTCTTTATACCCATACTTTCTTAAACATCACAGACAGCTCTTCACTTTAAGTCGATGTTTGTTATTTCGTTCATAAAATGTATTTAGTTATTTGGTAACGAGATACGGTGTCGCGTACCTGGAAAACTCTAGAAGAACGTGGAAGCCGCATTTTTGCACGGCTTAAATCAGTTCTATTCCGGTTGATGGTATTTGCTAGCTGCTAAGGCGCTTTGTGCTCGCACAGCAGTCTTAATAGAAAGTTGCTTATGCATACTTGTATAATAATGCAGGCAAGGGACGCAGACGGGGATTTGATCGCAAACCTGAAAAATTGTGCAAGTGCCCCAGGGTGCTCCTGTTTTTCCCCCCGTTAAATTCATATCAGAAACATAGCAAAAAGTCGATTTTAGTATCAAATTTCCTGGCCAACGAGAAGGATTTGTATTAAATCCCATGTATTTCCCGAGCGCTCTCAGGCTAAAGATTGATAGATGCATCAATTATTATATTTAGTTTGGTCCTAAAATATGAGAATTTGACATGATGCGACTGATAATTTCCCAACGATGGTGATGATCGATAATGACAATTGTTAAATAATGACTGTTTACATTTTTCTGATTTGTCGGGTCCCAATCGTACAAAAGTATTGAATTCAGTGTCGCGACTATCTCAATTATTAAACTCTGCAACTATCAAAAAACAAGTATTTTTTTCAACATACTTGGAATCGGTTGACCTCGATCTTCATTGACCAGCTTTTCAGGACGTACATGAGACATTGCAAACAGGGGGTACCTAGCAGTCTAGTCCCTGACTTTCCTTACTGGGCACGGGGAATGATAGAACTACCAGTATTAAAATTTTAAAATAAATAATATGGGACTATAAGAGAGTAGTAATCAGATATACTCATGTTGTGGTACACCTCTTTTAAAAAGCTAAGATACCAGTGAGGTTGAGAAAGGTTACAATAACTTGAAGAATGGATGCAAAGAAAGTATATGCCCAATGCAGAAATAGATATTAAAACTATGAGATGTATTGTTGCATGTTCTTTATGACGGAAGTTCGAGAAAAACAAATAAAGGTTGATTCCAAAAAATTTTATACTGTGTAAAAATAAAAGGAAAATGAGAGGTGATAATTGATCGCTGCATATATGTACACTACATTTCAACTAAATAAACCCATCTTGGTCATGAAACCAACATTGCACTTTCCTCGCCACACTCTGTTATTTCAAAACTGATAAAAATCTACTGATAAAGGAGACACATTTTTCACGTCAAAATCGGTTCTCGCCAATAAATTTAGGAAAAGCTGTAAAGGTTTAGTATTATATATTGAATGCTTTTAAATTTACACGGTAACTCTGCTCATAGCAGATCAGTTTTGATCACATTCTGATAGAAATAATTTTCCTAATATGACAGATGATCACGAGTCTTGTTATCGTTGGCAGGTGCGACTGTCACCATATACGTGGAAGTACTGAAGAGGCACAAGATTGAAGGACCACATCGGAATGGCGACGCCACATTCGGGTACCTTTGACTGTAGTGCCTTTGACCTCTCGATTGTTGTTAAGTTTAAACTGTAGTGCCTTTGACCTCTCGATTGTTGTTAAGTTTAAACTGTAGT
>JANUFV010173754.1:0-12988 GCA_024757865.1 Epizoanthus scotinus | reverse complement strand
TACTATTACTACTACTACTATTACTACTGCTACTACTACTACTACTACTACTACTACTACTACTACTACTACTACTACTACAACTATATAAAGTGGCATTAAAAAGAACACATCCTCGTTCGCAGCGCCTTTCATCTTCCCTCCTATCACGTCAAGCGAAAGAGCCTGGTTGGGCACGTGTCTCGAAGGCTTATAATACCTTACTTATTGGATAGAAACGGTCGATTACAAACTAAAATATCTTTTGGACCGAGTTGGTAATCCAGCAGCTTTTTTAAATCATTTTGTTTTGTTTTGCAAAAACACAAAACTGGTAGAACTGAACTTTAAATTTTGATCGTACTACATAAATGTTCACAGGATATTAACTGAAATGGAATACAGTGGAATAAATGTTGTGACTATAAGAATTAATGTAAATGTATTAAATTCATTTTTGATCTTAGAAGAATGTAATTTCGTTAAACACAGAAGAAAGTGTTCGAAGCCGGCGCAACAAACAAAAAGCACACGTGATTGTAGATTAAAATATTTCAGGATGACTTCCATTAAAACAACGGCACCACATCTTTAAAAAGTAAATACAGTCGAGCATTCTCTGAACCTTACCCGGCACAGTCTATTCCATATAATTAAAAGGTTTTTTTGGCTTTTGGCTCAGGTGTTTTTTTTCTCTTTTTTAACAATTTTATTTGGACTTACAAAAAAATCAACTACTAAAGGTAAAGTAATACGAGTAACATTTTTACCCAACTTGTAGCGCAACATTGTTGCATTGCAAGTCGGTGCGTGCTGTTGCGCGTATTACCACGTACTTGGACCACTCGTCACGCAACACAATTCGTTGTTGTAAGTTGTGAAATGATGTTGCAGAAAGGCTCGTTGTTGACGCTTATCATCCCCGTCCCTCGGCAAGGCTTGATATTCTTGAGAGGTAATGACTATAAAGCCATTAATTATGTTTCCATGGTAACATAATGGCTAATTAGAAGTTATTTGGTCTGCACAAGGGTTGACCTGATTATTGATTTCAGTTCTATCAGTTTATTTCTATCTATTTATTCTATTCATCTCTTTTATACGTTTAACAGTTTCATACATAAGTTAAATGTTTTAAATGGACATAAGGGCAAAGAAAGTAGGTCAACTAATACACTGCCCATATATGAAGATGTTTAATGTCTAGTAAATAATTGGCTGAGAGAATCAGTGGCGCTAGTATTGAGAGAAATAGGAGGAAATGAGTGCCTTCTTAAAGTTTTTTTTTGGAGTACTATAGACCCTTTTCACGTGAAAAATGTCGATCTAAATTGTGATATATATGTGCTTTGAAAATGCCAGAAATGGAAAAAGCAAGTGAAAGTTGGTAAGTAGCGAAAATTTGGGGATTTTAGCCAAAAAACGGTGACAATGGCGACATTTTAAAAACAAGTCTTTTTTTATAGAGAATGTATAGCGAATTTGACCTAGATGGGCATGCTTGATTCGCCATACATTATCTGTAAATAATTTTGTTTTTAAAACTTCGTCAGTGTCGTAATCTTCTAGATAGCATCCTCAAATTTTCGCTGCTTACCAACTTTCACTTGCTCTTTCCATTTCTGGCATTTTCCTGGCTGATATTGCTGGAATTGCTTTCATAACGGTGTCCACGTTTAGGCTATCCAGCGGTATTTGTAGTGTGATCAAAGACTCTCGAAACACCAAAACGATTTCTCGAAAAAGTCTTCTGCCCCTTACAAAATCAAACGCTATCTCTTCTCGAACTAATAGGTTTCAGTTATGAAAATAGCACTTGAATTAAATACCGCTCGGTTCCATAAACGTGACAGTTGTTAAAAGAGAGAGAAAGACTTTCAGAGCGAGAATGGTATTGCTATTTCGATATAGTTTTAGATAGTTTTTGAATAATTTGCCCCTTAGGAAACAATTTAGAAAAGGACTGGATGTAAACTACTCGCCGATAATTAATGCATTTCCCCCCTCTAAATTGTCGCAAATGATAAATTATGTATATTTTGTTGGTCTATACGTTCTCTTGTCTCATTATGTAATGCATTGATTGATTGTACATCATTATAACGAACTACAAAATGACTGATCTGCCCCATGCAGGTCCTGCTATTCACGAATCAGGCGAACCCTTTGTACATGCAATTTAGACTTTTTGAATAAACAATAAACAAAAGAATAAGTGAAAAAACCTGAAAATATTATGAACATCTGTAAGTCGTGCTTTTTAAACTAGAAATCTACAGATAATGGAATAAGTACGTCTCTCCACAAATGGGTACCAGTCACCCGAAAATTGGAGAACTCTATGGAGCGCCATGGCGTTTACAGCCATGCAATCGAATTGTCCTGAACAGATAATTGAAATCGCTGAATTTCGATGGCCTGGAAGCTCGCAAAGCATCATACAAAGTGACGGGCGCGCATTCATTATTCTGTTTCTTTTTTCTTTTGACATTTTACAATGCCAATTCATGCGGATAAGTGTGCGTGATAAAGCCAGATTATTGCATGGTTTGGGCCTTGCACGGCCCTGTGTTCAGGTAATTATAATGTCTTGATCATTACGAATAGTTACTTGTGGACATTCTTTGTGTTTTGATCTTTGATTGTGTCTCCCAATTTCAAACTTCTTCTCAATGATTACGTGACATATACAAGTAAAGCATTAAGAAAGAATCTTCTAAGGTCGCTAATTGCGATCATGTAGCAACGCTAATGCTGTGTACATTTAAACGAAATAACTATAGAAAACTTGGAAGCACGTGGAATGATAGCTACTTTGATATATTGTTTTATATAGATCAAGCCACTATTAGGCTCAACAAACACGTTAATTGCTCTTTTTGTCTTTGGAAACAGCATCTGTTATGACCTGTAATGGCCAGCTATGTGCTGAATGCTTCAAATAAAGCGAGAGAAGAACAAGCAAGCAAACCGCTCTTGTCTTGAGATTACCAACACCAACTCGCTTTGAGCAATTACAATATGTTCAAATTACTCAGTATCTATAATGTTACCTGCTTCACACTCAAGCTGTATAATTCAGCCCTTTGTTTTTATTATAGTAAAATATAGTCATTATCAAACTCAGTTACAATGTAACTTGCTGTTTTGTTCAACCAAATAAAACCAAGAACTAGATATATATGTGTGCGTGTGTGTCAATAGCTAATAACATCCGTCTACAAAGCCAATTTTCCTTGAAGGAAACTTATATTATACCTACAATCAGTGCAGTTATACTTCAGTGATTCAGAAATTATAATATTCAAAATGTTGGGTTTTGAAAGGCAATTTTTTTAATTCTTAGTTTACACGAAAGAAGTTATTATAGAAAAAACTGTGAGCTTCAGTCTCGAAAAAGATACTTTGAAATTGTTTGACAGAAATTATTAGTTCATTATAGTTGTGTTACTTCCAACTGGTGGCTGTTCTCTCTTCACAATGTTTCAACTGATGTCTGCTCAGGTATTGTTATGCGAGTTTGAATAATAAAGTTACTATTTTAAAACAACTAAGAAACACGAGTATGCTAGTTTACTAACGATTTAAGCACGATTTGGATGGTGAAAGTAATTGAATTACGCAAAACATTTGCAAAGGTTAAATGTATCGAACATTTACGAAGTTCCTTGTGTCAAGAAGAATTGAAAGGATGGGGCAAACAGCAACATTGTCATTGTTATATGTGCATTACCATTAGACGATTCCTATGACTTTCAATTTGCTGTTTTTTGTTTCGTTTGGAAGAGAAGACAACCATGCAGAGAGGACTTGTGGTTTATATTTAGTTACGGCTGAACTAAGGTCATTGTCTGGCTTTGTTTTTGGGACAAATATTTACAGAATATTTCATAACAACGAACAATAGTTATATACACGCATTTTAATAGCACATGGAACGGAGCCTCAAACTTAGGCTAGGCTAAAAAGCAATCTCTAGTGATGATCGTAACTTAATTGCGGGAGCTTGTGCAAAACGATATACACAAATAGATAACGTCTGCAAAAATACAATACTCAGCAGATAAACGGTTTCAGTTGACTCAAACTATAGACTGATTTTAGTATTTTACTGCTTTCTTTAGTTTTGAAACTAAACTGAATCAGAGATCCTTGTATCAAGAAAATATTTTGTTGCAAGAAAGGGGAAAAAGTGTTTCAAGAAACTGATTATGTTTCAGTGTATAAATTATTGTGGACAGTTTGTGATAAATGACTTTACTTTCAATTTGTCAGTCGTTAATTTCAATGTTCATAGATAAGGTCTCTCTGATCAAACGTAACTGGAGCTTTACTCTTCCAACCTATTGTCTTTCCATTTCATTTCCTCATGCATGTGAGGAACTTTATAATACATGTACACAAATTTCAAGCTCAAGCTGGTGGCTAAATCTGAGCCCGAAATACGTTCTGATTAGTAAAACACGGTACCTGTAAACACATGGTTTTTGTTGCAAGTGTAAACATACTAATGATGTCATAAGCAATTGGTTACAAACCGGAGCAGATATTTTTCACGTACGAAATTGCAGCTGACTTCTATTCTAAAATGAGACGCCAGCTTCATCTAACTAGACAGCTTTGACTTTGGGAGTGTAGTAGATGCTTTGACCGTCAGGAAAAAAGTTGTAAGAAAAACACTTTTTCGCGCACACGAACGACTCTCTGTTGTTCGGTTTGGATTTTAGTTTGGACCGTAACTTCTCAGTCGATTAAAATAACTTCGGGATTCAGTTCAAATCAATGTCTATTAGCGTAACAAGTCATTTTGTAACACGGTTTCTATACACCGCTGTCGAAAGCAGTCAGTAGAGATGACGGGTAAGTGACTGAGCGAATTAATGACTATCTTGCCAGAGAATTGAACACACTTTAAAGTCAGAGAGAACTGGTGGCTGTTTAGCAACGGTTGTGTGTTGGGATAATAAAAAGATGCATTGTTGATGTTTTAAATGCCACATATATGTAATGTTTGTTTTTCCTTTGTGTTTTTACAGGTTCAAAGTGACACGCAACTGAAGACCCATTTGTGATTGCCACAAATTTCAGCTTTACAAAACTTCAGTTCTAATTTTGGATTCACCTGGTCTGACTTAGTGTAAAACAGAACTTTAGAAGCGCTCTTTGCCTTTGATCACTGAGAAGCGAGATCTGATAACAGACAATTCACAACTTCTTGTCCACAGTCTTATAAAAACATATTTTTTAGTGTATCGTATTGTATCAAGTGGGGAAATTATGCAACAGTAATCATTATTGTGTATTCACTTTGTTGCACTTTATATCAAATACAGCCGCGTAAGTGCTAGAACTACAAAGTCAAGTGTGAAATTCAAAGCAGTTTCTCTGCGGTAGTGATTTTGTCGGTTAATGGCTTCATTTTTATTCTCAAGATTCCAGATTGAAGAAGGATAGAATACATGTGTTCTTTCATTGCCATTTTATGAACCTGTTTTCAGCCGCGAAAAGCGTACGTGCTGACAATTCCGATTTTATGGGAATTGCAAATAAAAGAAACACACACACACACACACGACTCGGCCCTGGGGTAGCCTAACTGTGAATCAGAAATCGAAATAATAAGATCTTAATGGAATATATATATAAGACTAAGACTTGACTACATTTGTAATCGAAATTCTAACCAGGCTTAGTTTTCTATTTGTAAGTGAATCAATTATTCTTATCTGCTTCCGATACCCTCAAGTGCAGAATGGCAGGTTAATCATAATTGGAAAACTTGCGTCGAAGAGCTGCAGACTCTGAGGAAAAACCACGGAAAGACGAAAAGTCAAACTGCTCAACTTGTGAATCCGAATTTCTATCGATCAAATTTAGACTTTGATTTACAAACAAACAAACAAACGAAACGTCTGAATCGACGAACGCGCAGAAAAACTGTAATTCAGCCAGTCAAGCAAACTCTCATATCACGGTCATGATATGAAATATAGCTTCAATAGCTTCTGTATAACTATGAATTTTTCATATTTTGTGCAGCGTTGGCTTTTCCTAGAATGTTAGCCACATACATAATTCTACGACCAATCTTTTGTTTATTTGTAATCAATATAAAATTACCTATATATATTCGTACTTTCATGGACAACTGTAAATATTCATTTCTTGCTCAATACATACATTTTCCGGAAACTCTTTATTTGTACGAATTGTAGAATTATTAACATAGAGCCATTTCAATCAAAGCTGATTTGAAAATTGTCTTTAGCTGAAGCGAGGAGTAAGTTAAAATATTTTCTAAGTATAAATGTATTTCTCAGAAGAATATATAAATTAGAGCGACGAGTTTATATATGTGACTTGTTAAAGAATACAAAACAACAGAAAAATTATTCTTTCATATACGCTTGAATGCACGTGGGTTTATTCGGTTCCGCATTTAAACAATCCAATATCTAATGTAAGTCAGCCTATAGTTTCTTGTTTTCTACCTTCCAAGAGCACATTTGTAGATTTGTTATCAATTTAAGTGCTTTTAAACCAAGTGGAATTTCTTCCGCTTTTAAAATAGAAGGAAAAGAAATTGTCATAATTACGACAAGTGGACAGATTTAAAATAAATCTTAGATCTTCCTCCCAAGAGAACAAATAAATATGTGAGTAAATAAAACGTTTAGTTCATCTCTACATGTTATGCTATCATTTTCGTACAATTTCTACAATTTTTGAGATAAGAAAACCGAAAACTAAGCGACTTAGTGTGTTTCATCTTTTTTAAATGTTTGCTTTCCTGACAACCACCGGAAAAGTAAATTAGCTTTCGACATTTCATACGCCAACCCATTGTTAACGCCTTAATAACTAGCTTTTCTGTTCGTTTTCAACCTTGTAAATGATCTCGGAAATGAAGGCTCCGTCCAATTTGAGTAAAACAATAAAAAATCTGCCAGTGATGACCCAAAATAGAAGGAAGCTAGGTTTATTAATTTTATTGTTTAAAATATCAACCGAACAGTTCTTTCTCCAGTCTGGTCATAAACTGGATGTAAACATATCAAATCACACTGTGTCAGTTTGATATGGTAATCCTCTAAATATTACAATTTTAGTAACTCAGTTTTGACTTGTTTGTGTCTTAAGAAACAACAACAGTTTTTTAGAATTATGCCGCACAAACGGTTAAACACAAAATACGACGAAAATCTTTTGTCTCTAGTTTCTTTGTCAAAAGTGAATATTTGCTACAAGTATTATTTAACCCATCTTTGATGCCAGTATACACGGCATTTTACGCCTGTAGCTCATAATTTATTACGATCAACTATAATTATTCCATTAAGTTCAAAAGTTGCTCTCAATTGTTCATTCACTTGTTTATTTAACCGCATTTGATGACTCTTAACTTTCTCGCTGGCTTCGAAGCTCAAAAGTAACAACGCTAATTTTTTTTTTCACTAAGAAAGCAATTTAGGCGGATTTGGTTTTTGTTGTTATTACATATAAACAGTCGAATTAATTTATCTAGGAGTTTCCGTTTAATTTGATGCGGAAATGTAAAAAGGCATATTGTACTTCTGTGTATTTCAATGCCAACAACTGGAACTATGACGCAAACATTTTGTTAGTTCCAAAGTCTTTAAAATATAATCAAGCACAAAATATTTTCTCCCATATATGAAAAGGACAATGTTAAGGACGTGTTCGTCCTCCGTGTATGAAAGTTTGGAGCCCGATCTATACATTTGTCATTGTATCTTTTGCTCCAAAGCAAATCATAGATTGAATATTAGTTCAGCTGTCGCCTGTGTCGGAGCAACGGACTTGAAGGAATAGACTTCAGACATGCGCATTGAGATTGGCACTTTTCCGCACCTATCCGAATCAATTACAGTCAGATTTGCCTTCACGCTTTTTGAAAGGCTTTTGAAAGTGTAGCAAGGTGTAAAAACAATATTGTACTCACACTGCAAGAATTATTGTGCTAGAAAATTTTCTTTATTTCTGCTCTTTGTAGTGTTTGATAATTGTATCGGAAACAGAGAAGAAATCTAAATGCATCTATGTGGCATCACAGTGCTTCTGTCTACCGACTATTTCTTTATCCGCTTTACAAATTGCCGACCAATAGCCTAGCTTGCCTACGTCAACATATAAATTTTATACAAATTTAACTTCAACATTGAATAGCAAATTATCAAAAACAGCAATGGACATAGGTAATTGGGCCTGTCTTCTAAAGACAACAGTTTGTTCTGTGGCAGCTAATGGATCCTTTGCCAAATGAACTTACATTCACTTCTCAGTTCATGTGCAGTGAATATATTATCACTACATTTTACAATTGTCCAGGCCATGAAACTATCCTACAGGTCCTTATGCAAATCTGTACATTAGCAACATCAACTGACGCTTTTTCTGGAATAAAACAATCTCAGCTATATAACTTCTTTCCTAAATCATGATTGTTCTACTTCTAAGTTCTGTAAACATAACACACTATTTAACATCATTATTTCTCATTTAGACAAGAAAAATACTTTGTCAAGTAACCTAGGTATTGTATTGAAAGCGTTCACTGAAGCTTTTCTGAAGAAAATTTGTCCCCTTTCTAAGTTTTCTTCTTTTTCATTCAGACGCAGTTTGGTTCGAAGAACGTTCTGGAGATTTGCTGTTTTTCTTTTTAGCTTTCAGCATTTTCGTCTCTAATTTCCTGCATTTTATCATCGTTTTTCTTGTCTTTAGAGGCTATGTTCACATCCAGCATGGTTTCCAACTGTTTTATGTAGCGAATAGCCGCTCGTAGAGTCTCTACTTTAGACATTCGTTTTTCTGTCGGTTCTTCGGGTAAGTGCTCACGTAACCTCGCGTACCCTTCATTCACGTGTCGTACTCGTATCCTCTCGCGTTCGTTTCTCTTTCTGATGAAAGCCGGCTCTAAATTGTAGTCATATAAAGGATGTGGTATTGGCATCGCTACTTGTGGAGGGTAATGGTGGTACGACGTGTATGGAGGAGGCATGGGAGGACTTTCGTTGGGAATTCCCAGTTGATAGCAAGTAGGCATAGAAAAAGCGAAGTCTTGGTACTCCATCGTTCTGCGACTTTCGGTGCCACCCGCTAACAAGGCGTTTTAACAATCTTGCGACCCTCAAGAATCTGATACGGATTCGACGAAACTGGCACAATACAAGCGATTGAACCCTTTCGAGCTTAATACACGAGAAGTGTGCGATTCATCCAAAACGATACTCCAGCAAATGCTTGAACGGCTAAAACTGTGTAAAATGGCCCTTAGAGTGCGATTTAATATGTCTCCACCTGTAATATCAGCCAATCAGAAACAAGCTTTGTTTTGACAACCAATTAATTGGCTTATCACGACTTTTGATCTGGAGAAATAAAGATCAGCGCACCGCATGTGCTCTACAGAGAAATCACACACACCTTCAACTCCATAATAGAAATGAATTCATCGTCAACGTTGTCACGGCTCGTAATCCGGTGAATGTGAGATGGCTGCAATCTTGACATGTCACAGAATTTGTGAACAAATACACACAAACACAATGGACTTCAGATTTCTCAAATTCACTTAAAACCCCAAGAACCCAATCATTTGTATAATTTTGTACAATCTCAAAGATTTTTTAGTACTGATCATTGTATTACGCTATTTTCCAAGCACAAATATTAAACAAACTAAATTCTAGTTTTAATCGAGGTCTGAATTTCACAGTAAATACATACATCTTACCACTCCTTTGAAGTTTTTGACTCATTCGCCCACAAACAATGCAGCTCATCTACGTGATAATGGCATATGGAATACGACTTAATTGGCAACCAACAGGCGTAGAAATTAGTAATCACGCACTAATCTCGTAATTTCTACTTTCTACCCATTGAAGGTCAAGTTTTCCTATCAAAAAGAACGTATAATTTATAGCCATTTGTGGCCACTCTCTCCCCCACTGAGTTACCTGTGTCGCTTACGAACACCCTTCACCTGTCTTAATAGACACACCCAACTATGAGAGGCGCCTGCACGATTACTTTCTAAAGCAATCACTGTATCATAGATGTGTTAAGAGAATTAAATAAAGCTATTCGCGCATTCTGTATGCTTGCTTGTTAAGTTTTCTAGTAAATAGAATTCAAAATGTCTGCAGCTCTGTATAATTCCTGCTTAAGGGGGTTGGAAACTGTGTCGATGAACACGTGCCAGGAGAAACGTCAATTCCCCTCCGCGAAATTGCCAATGTTTCTCAAACACAGGACACAAAGAAGGAAACACTGCCATTAAAACGCCTTTAATAGATGTTTGTGCTAATATTAGTAAAAACAACACAATCAGAACATGCTTTGTGTATCCATTCTAACCGATGCATTATTGTACGAGTCCTTTTCTAAGGTTTTTAACATTCACCTCCTTGCCACTCAATTTCTAACACAGTGTTCAGGGTTAATCGAGGCACTGCCTTGTCGTCAGATGCAAACTGCACATTGCCAGTCCTAAATGAGAATAGGGGCTTCAAGTTCGGTCTAACATGCCATATCAGGGTCCATGTCTCCCCACCCATCTGCACACGCGTTCACCATTTAAGGCCCACACGTGATTCCGCCGTGAGAGCCGGTGTTGCTATGGCCAGCACGATCCTATTCGATTATTATTCGTGCGTTTTAGGCATATACGATTAAGAGAGGGTAGGTCCTTAATTGTTAGCACCTGGGCATTGTCTGAAAACTTTTGTTCAGCCCCCTTCAACTTTGTATCTCTTTGGCTTTAATGAGGCCCAATACAAAGCGACCCGCTTGATCAGCATGCCTCGAAGATGTGCCGATGAAAACACACTTGAATTCAAGAATTCGCCTCTACACGCTACTCGCCAATCACTCCAGATACAAGTGCTCAGAGCGGCTGCGAATCCCGGTGCCCAAGCAGACAGTCTTTGCCTTGCAAACATGGCTCAAGGTTTGTGTATAAAAATACACTGGCCCCCATTGAACCTGTTTCATAATTACAGAGGGCCACGAGGATGCATTCAGACTCAGCTTTTATTAAGCTTTTTATAACCATTCATACTTTCCCAGATGCATCTGGTAACAATAGTAAAAACAAATCAATTTCGAATATCCAATCTATTGACACCCACCTGACATGGTCTCTAGGACTTTCTCTTCACACTTAATCAACAGACTGCAAGCTGAAGAATAGTGCGTTTGTCCATGAGACACTTCCATTCAGTTGCGTCTTGGTTCTTGTGGCATTTGACAATGAAAACGTGTTGAGAAGAGGAAATGACACTGATTTGAGCTATTTATTTACAAAGGACAAAGTGTGCACGTTTTACGATGACCGACATCACTGAGATTAAAGCGTTTACGAGTTCATTGTAACTCACAAATTCCAAAGCAATTACTAGTTTCCAACTTTTCTTGATAGACATATGCCAGGCAAGCGCTATACATAAATCAAAGTATCCTTCGCATTAACTGATATTACTCAACGCCTTTTCTATTCATAAGCGTGCACATTAACTGATTTGACATAAAGACGTGATTTATAAACAGTTTCAATACCTCGAGCAAGCTAAAATTGTCCAAAAAAATATTTATGCAAAACAGGTTCACACATATTTTTTGTGATTTGAACTATACTAAATTAGGTTTTTATATGATTATAGTGGCACTGTTAACTAGCATTGCATTAGGTATGAAAGTTTGCAATTTTTAAACTTTTATTTTTGTCTCGTAAATCACACAAGTACCTCCATTTTAAGCCTTTGAGGTCTATTGTTTTCTCTGCATACGTAATTAGTTATCAGAAAATAGAGAAATTAGACGTAATGTGTGGGCACAGAGTTTGCTGCGGTTTAGCTATAACCGGCTGATTCATGAATAAACAGCATAATTATAATCTATATCTGCCAGCTACGTGTTTTCTTTTACCTCCGATAAACTAAAGTTGCTCAAACATGGAGTATATTAACGCTTAATTTTGCTAAAATTTTAGCATATTCATGAGGTATTTGTATCTACAGACAATAGCAAAAGCTAGAAACTGGCCTTGGTCTTAAAAACGGCTTCAAAGACACTTAAAACATATGTAAATGTATTCTTGATTGATTTAGAAATTATAAATAACCCATTTCTTTCGCAGAAAAACGGTCTTTGTGGCTTTTACTCCAGTCGAAAGTAGCGAGGGAAGTTGCAGAACAATAGATCAAAGTTCAGCGAGGCACATGTACAGGGAAACCGATTATTTTCGCTGCGAACGCGTTTGTCTCACCACTTTTTTCATCCATTTAAAATGTAAAACAAATTGTTTGTTCTGTGGCATTACGGATGGTAAGAATCTTGGCGTGTTGTGGGTTATCTCCGCGTGGTGTGACAAGACGAACTGAAGCCCAAAAGATCCAATAGATTTCGGATCTGGCTGTCGTCGCGAGTGTAATCTAAGGCGCCATGTCTAAAAATACACAAGAACGCCACTGCACAAATCTGTGGCTTATGTCGCGCTCTGCGCATCACAATATTGTCGGTCGTGATCGACGGGAGCCTTGTTTTCTTTGTGAAATATTACCATATTAAACACTAGTTACTAGTTGAACTGAATTGTATCATTTGTGTTCCGACAGTATATGCGAAGAAACAGAATTGAATTTGTTATACTTAAAGAAGAAGAATGTTTTCAAAAACGAACTGCATATGTTTTGTCACTAGATTCATTTAATGTGGGGAAAATATAGCACGAAAATATCTCACAAAATACTTGAGAAATCACGTTGTCGATAAAATCCTGGCACCGATTTTTCAAAGAGTGAATAGCGGCGCTATCCAGCAGATAAATCCTTATCCAGAGAACTCTGTCCAGAGAATACTGAAGTGTCAACAGTTTAGGTCATTTTATCTACTGATAAGGATTTATTAGCTGAATAGTGAGAAATTATTCTCTGAAGTGGAGGTGAGTAGCGTAGGATATTCACCGAGCCGCGAATGCGGCGAGGTG
>JANUFV010173643.1:2862-12995 GCA_024757865.1 Epizoanthus scotinus | reverse complement strand
TGACGACTCCGAAACGTCGTTCGTTTTTATCGTTTATTTTCACCTGTTTATGTATATCAAAACCTTTGCTTATAAAGATTACTTTACAGAAAGTTATATTTCTCATTTTCTACTCACTCTGCACTTTACATTAAGCTTGCATACTCGGTCTGGACGTTTATGAATTATCAATTACTTAAACAATTTTGGTTAGGGGGTCAAATGACCCTCCCCGTCTGTGTTATGATTTGAGGTCTATACGTTTAAGGCTTAAGAACCGGAACTGCATTACATGAAAACGCTTTTATGACATAGAACTATTGGAGATATTCTGAAATTCCTACACCATATTCTAGATGTTAAACTTTCCAATGCTTCAGTTAACTTGCTCTCTTCACTCCATGACAACCCACAATCCGTTTCGGTCTTAAAATGCACGAATGCACTCGGACACATTATTTTATAACTATAAGTATAAGTGCGTGGGAGCAAGGTTGGATAAGTATTACCAATTTTCATGTTCCAAGTATGTCCTTTACCATGCATAAGAAAGGCCAACTATTCTTGTAAATACCAAAAGGTGTCTATAAAACTAACCTTTATGGACAAATATTAACACATAACTTGCATATATACATATAACGAATGTATAGTTCTATTCCAAATACAACTTTTCTCGGCCTGTAATTTTTTTAGACAATTACATGGGACATTGTGAAGAGAACTACATATCCGCTCTTGATGAAAGCAATTATGAGCCCGAAAGATTGTCTACAAATTTAAAATTCAGCAATGCGTCATGGTACGCTTCTTGTGGCAGTTCAGCTTCCTGGCGTTAGTTACTGTATTGCTTCTGATGACTGTAAAGTAATTCCACCGGTGCTTCCTGACTGATGACACTGCCCTGAATTCAATGATATGATACCTCTTTCCTTGCAGGAAAACAATAAGTTGGCAAACTCTTTCCTGTACACTTTGTTGGTGAGGCAGTAGATAAATGGATTGACAACGCTGTTGAACATGCTTAGGGTGGACGAGACGTTCACGGCATCCCAGCTCGTGAGGTTGTAGTTGAAAAGAATAAACGTGATCTGACTAGGAAATATGCAGATAACAAGAATAAACGCTGTAACAGCGCTCATTCTTGATAGAGAAATTTCCAGTTGTCGGCGGCTTTTCTGTGCTCGTGTTTTCGGGACTTGCTGCTTGCCAGTGATAAAACACTTTATATGAAGGTATGTAACTGTGATCACCAGGAAAGGAATGAACGCGGTAATCGTGCAATAGATGATTGTGAAGATTTGACTTGCCAACATTTTTCCCATTAGTGGTCGGTCAACACAGATTGCTTTTGAGCCTTTCGTCTCAACAAAAGTTTGGAAGAATGTTGGTATAGTCACCAGCAAGGTTACGAAGCATAGCAGTGTTGCGTACGCGAGGACCTTCCGTATACTGAAGACAAACTTGTACTTGAGGGGGTGGACAAGGGCATACCAACGTTCTATGGCCATACACATTACTATGGAGATTGAGAACTTGGACAGGAGCCACACGAAGACGTTGCGCTGGATCAAGAAGCAGAACGCTCTCCCTTCGGGACCAGAAGGTATCGGCATCATCTCGTTACCAATGACGAACGATGGGGAGATAATGACGAAAATACCTGTCAGAAAATACAGAAATAAAATGGACGTCCGATAAATTGAACATTCACTAATTTGAATTAGTGGCATACTTGAAACAAAATCTATCAGTTTCCTTGGTTCTCTTTCAGCTATTGAACTTTACCCTCGACAATTGAAACTATTATTAACTAGAACTTACCGCTAACTCAAAGTAGGTGCGCTCTTTCTCAAAACTGTTTTTTGCTAATTACTCCTGATAACTCGATCCATCAATTTTAGAATAGAATAACTAGGATTACTACATAGCACTTTTTCAATAAATGATGAATTTGTTAGTAAACTTTGAAAATTCATGACATGCAGGGTGTCTGCAATTTATCGAAAACGATATTCAAAATTTCTAAAGTTATTTTTCATTTCAAAGTTACCATGGCAACAGCACACGCCACATGGTTACGAACTGCACATAATAAGATTCCCCATAACATTTTAGAAAAAAATCATGAAACATCAGCTTGCAACTATAAACCGTTTGAAAACTATACTTAGAAGATAAACCACTTGGAAAAAAATATTCTACCCCCAAAGTAGATATGGTTAACCCTATTCAATCTGTGTGCGCGCGCGCGCGCGTGTGTGTGTGTGTGTGTGTGTGTGTGTGTGTGTGTGTGTGTGTGTATGAATGTCATGAATCAAAGTAAAATAAACTACGTGCACGCATGAAGCACAAAAGAAACTATCTGCACTCTGTGACTTCGGCAGCATATATTGTTCTGAAACAATAAAGGAACCCGGTAATTCTGGGCAGGTTCCGTCAAGGCCAACTAATTTACATACTCCAACTAAAAAATATTATTTGTAAAAAAACAGGCTGAACTGGTTATTTCAGCCAGACAGCTGCATTATGTAAATGAGGACCTAATTTTGAGAGAGCCTCGGTTACCATAAAAACTGCGCAGTCTCGTCAAAGGTAAATCCATGTATGACATATCATCCTTACCTGTGACGGTGTCCACAACAGCCAGCACGAGAACCAACACGTTGTACGAGTTTCTCAACATCCTCTTGTTTTTGATAACGACGATGCATAACGCACCATTGCACAGAATGGAGAGCACACCAACGATACCATATAAGGCACGCCGGCCGGCAGGGTTGTCAATGAAGCTTTTCGTTGTGTCTATCGTACAATTGCTAGTAACTCTCGTATAATTTCCAGGCACTGCGAGATCTGTCATACTGCTTTACAAGACAAATACAAACAAATTATGGGGTGTTCTTGTTACATTGATACACTTTTTTTATAAGAACACAATTTTAAAAGAAGAATATTCAGGCTGAAATCGCCTAAAAAATAAGAACAAACTGATGCTGAAATGAAAACTTCATTCAAAATTTTTATGAGAGTTTAGTATAAGAAAATGCAAGAACTGAAAAAGAAAAAAAGAATGGGATACAACATACAATCAGTAAGTGAATAATATAGTGTTCCTAATAATTCTTACAGCCTTGAAACAGTGTAAACAAGAACCTAAATAGATTTTAGGCTACTTAAAATGCCTAGTGAAAACACAGCCAATAAGAACAAAATAAGAACATTTTGAGCCTGAAATTGTCCAAAAAATAAGAACACTGGGCCTGAACAAATACATATAAGAACCAGTAAAAATTAGTTTAAGCTCAATGTTCTTAGTTTTTAGACAATTTCAGGCTCAAAATGTAAAGAAAGTGTAATACAGTACAATGAAAGTTTAGGTAAAGTGAAGTTGACGTTTATATTAAAAATCACAATACATAATAATTTGTATTATTTTCAAGATATATGGTGATACTAGCACATTATAACCTTTTATAAATAAAAGGGAGATCTAAAGAGTTCCTTCTGCAAACTATAATTTTTATTTGGATTCCAAAATACAATCAGTTTATGGTTTAATTTCTTTAATTCAATTATGTTGGACACAAAGTACATAGCAATAATTTCCACTACAACTGCAGCTTAAACTGATAATTGAAGTCTAGGTTATAAACAAGTCAAGGCTATCAACAACTTTGAAGGTTCAACACCTGCATGCAAAACACTGCAGAAACTGAATCGGAACTGAAGTTGAGTAACTATACAACTGAATGTTGAAACTATTATAGGGGTGACTGGATGAACGAAGTAAGTCTCGTTAATTTGAAGAATACAATGATGCAAAGAAGCTCAAAAATACAAACGTTCACAAAGTGTTCATTGCATACTCGAGCATGGGGAGACTCGATTTGTCATTTTAGTTTTTTAAAAGTTATTTGATTTTTAGTTTTATGACAGTTCCTACACATTTCGGACAGAGTCTGTGCTGACATCACGGAATCTGTTCCCTTTGTTTAAAATTGTTTTGGTACTGCAAAACACCTTTTACCTTATCTATATTGCGGCGATTCATCAAACAAAACCTATCCGTCACTTTGCTTCTAGATCCCTGGCTCTCTTTGCAGTAAACAAAAGGAAATTGGGAATTTAGCATGGCAAAGTTCCAGTATGAACCGGATGTGACGTCTATTGAAAGCCACCTATTGCACACTCGTGTTGAAGAAGCAACGATATGATATTATTTTGTTCAATTGATAAAGGAAGTCTTTGTTATATGTGAGTATATATTTTCCTTAGTCTGTTTTGGTTTAATTTTGTGCCGAGTTTCTGTAACCTGCAGGTCGAAGTTTTAGTCCAATAACATTTACTGGGACTCAAGTTGTCTTGGTGAGACAGCTGTCGTTTAGAATTGTGTCATCTCTACCGAATCACACCACAACTATTTTTTTTCAGGAGATCATAGGTGGTTATAGAGAAAACTAACGTTGTAACATTTAACCAAAATTGTAAGTTTCCACAAGACAAACTCAGAAGTCTAAATGCATTTCATTATAAAATATATATGTTAAAATACAATTTAAAATTTTTCGTAGACCTAAGGAAATAAATATTTCTCAGTTGTTTGATACGGAATATTATGTTTTGCGAAAGGAAATGTAATTATAAATATAATTTTGATTGTAATAATTGTTTTCATCTATCAAAATAAATAATAACAAGTTCTTTTAACTTTTCATCTGTATCTTAAAGGCAAGTTAAATTGTTTCTATTCATATATACCAGTCAACCATTCAATTGTACTAAATTTAATAAAAGTTACTTCAGCCAGTTTGACAAACTACAGCCTGCTGAGTACACAATTGGAAATTCCTGATAATAATAATTTACGGATGCGCAAACAAGTTCTTATTTATTATTAATAACAACTTGATTACTGCGTGAGTAATTGCTTGTTGGAGACATTGGTCCGTAAAGAAATCATTCAAACGATCTATAAACAATGCTTCACTTTTCAAAAACATACTGTATTGTCTTTGTCTATGAAAGGGCTTCCTAGTAAAACATTAGTTTTAAATATATATATTTTTGGTAAGCATCTGTTGCAAATTTATTAAAATAGAATAGAATAATAAAGATGAAATAACACATACATTGTCATATCGACGTAGCTTTCTTGTTTTGATGTAGTTACTACAGTGTTTAATATTCTAGCACGATCCTAACATATTGCTGCCTTTCTTTCGACATCGATAAAATATTGTTACTGTTATCAGCATCAATTGAACTTTACCAAGTTACGCCAAGCTGGCATCAAAGCAAATTTCAATGTGTGATAATGGTCAGGAAAAACCTGGATTGGACAGTACTCTCTTGTAAAATGTCAATGAACATCAATAGATTTTCACACAGTAATTCATCTGAAAGGAGTTTTCTTGTATTAACACATTAGTACCTTTCATTCTGAAAAAGAAGTTCAAAAGTGTTCTTCGTGTAATATTTCAATTTGTTTCCGTTCCTGCAGAAGCGATTACGTTTTAGGACGTTGAATACAGAGTAAGATATTGCAAAGAATACAGTTCAGTAGACCCTTCTCACGTGTAGAATGGCGATGTAAATCCTCATGTTAGCGCTTTGAAAATGCCAGAAATGGAAAGAGCAAGTGAAAGTTGGTAAGCAGCCAAAATTAGTTGAGGATTTTATCACAAAAACTGTAACACTGGCAAAGTTTTAAAAATCAATTTTTATAAAGAATGTATGGCGAATTTGACCTCGGCCATACATTATCTGTAAATAATTTTGTTCTTAAAAACGTTGTCATTGTCGTAGTTTTTTAAACAGAATCCTCAAGTTTTCAACTTTCATTTGTTTTTTCCATTTCTGGTATTTTCAAAACACTAACATTAGGATTTACATGGACATTCAGTTTCTCCATTTGACAAAGGTCTATTGCGGAGTTTAAGAAGATAATTTTTAGCGACTATAACAATTGACTTTTAAAAACTGTTGGATGCAGAAATCATATTCTTAAATCTCAGTAACAATTTTTTTCTATTAAGTGATTCTACATGTAACGCTAGTACCAAATCAATTGAATGCAAAACAGTTTTAGTTCAGTAACTCAATATACGCGAATATGCATTCTGAACACCCTTTACAACAATCTAGCTTCTACCCTTTTCTATAGGAAATTTAAAACGAGTTTAGCTAATTTGTACTTCAATAGACCCTTCTCACGTGAAGAATTTCGATGTAAATCCTGATGTTAGCGCTTTGAAAAGAACAGAAATGGAAAGAAACAAGTGAAAGTTGGTAAGCAGCAACATTTTGAGGAACAAAATTATTTACAGATAATGCATGTATGGTAAATTTGATTTCGATCGACAATCATACCCATCGAGGTCAAATTCGCTAAACATTTTCTATAAAAAAATTGGTTTCTAAATAAAACTTCGCTAGTGTTGCAGTTTTTTAGATAAAATTCCCACATTTTCGCTGCTTACCAACTTTCACTTGTTCTTTCACTTTCTGTCATTTTCAACGCGCTAAAATTATAATATATATCGCCATTCTCCACGTGAGAAGGGTCTGTCAGCAGATGATGTTTGAACAAATAGGAGGCAAGACATGTAATTTCCTGTATGTAAAAAGCACACACAAACAGAACTGTGTTATTTACTTTAGTCAACCAATCTAAACTGTGAGTGTAAATATATTTTTTGTTTAATATGATATTCGCAAACATATCATTTATCTTCCTGTCCACTTAACACCTGCCTAAATTTAATTTATTGCTGGTGTAATATTTCTTTTATTGTAAATTTTCAGAGGAATAGTGGCTTTTTCTCTAATAATATTCTCGCTAGTTCGGCTTGAGCATTAACATGAAAAGAAAGCAAAATATACTGTTTTCAGTTTAACAATCAAGGACCTGAAAATGGGAAAGGACAATCTATTCAAAGAAAGAAACTCAAATGTGAAGGTGTTTGCGAATATGCATGATTCTGATTATTTTGTTTGCCCCATAAAACTAAAGATGTCAACTAGAATAGGCCGATTCGTTTCCATGCTGGAAACCCTGGGAAATATCTCCCCTACATTAAATGTGATTGTATACATGTATAGAAGTGGTTTCTTTAGAGAATATATTACTAATGTGGGAAACTGAAAACAAGCTAAAACCAAATAATATTTACTCTTGGTAAACTCAGTATATTTAAAACATAACCAGATTTACTGCCATCATCTCGAAATGTTTACTATTGAAACCTATAATGCGATTTGTTTTTAACCTGTTCTTGTTTTGCTGCTATCGTTGATACTGATATTCGGCCCAAGACCCTACTTGGGCCGTCTTGATGGACGTTTGACTAATGGCAACAATAATATATAAGCACCATATTATTTACTTCGGCCTTATTTCCCACATGGGAAGAAGAGGAGTAAATAAAATAATAATAAATAAAATATTATTTACTTCTACATGAAGAAATAAAAGTGTGAATTTTGGCCTAATCCTGGGTTAAAGCTGAAGACTACTCGTCTGTCAAACACCTGCTCTGCCTAGCATTCTACAAATTATTTATTCTTAGTGTTACGAAAGACCAGTGAAAGGTAGTAAACTGATAATATTCGTTTGGGTTAAGTTTGTAAAATCGTAGCTCAAGTTTAATTCTGCAATAGCTATCCTTGTAAAATTTAGGTAAAATCAGATATGTTCTGCCTGTTCAATACTTTCTAGAGCCAGTTATAATAATAAATTTTAAATCATCTAAAGGTTACCTGATCTTAGTTGTGGAATAAACTTTTTTAGAAGTCAGCACTTGTCATCTTGTTCTTCGCAACTGAGAAGGAAATCCTATTAGTTTGTCAATTATGTTTGGTGCGATGTGTTTGAAAAATCAATACCTGACAGGCCAGCGGGTCATCCGTTTGATTTCTGCACACAATCAACAGAACAAGCACGGCTTCATTACCAACGTCATCTTGCGCAGGGTATAAGGTTACACATAATGGTAGAGAAATTGTTTGGGGGAATTGTGTTTAAGAGAGGTTTTCTATATATATCAAGAATTCGGCGTCACTGGTCAAAATTTCAAATTTATTTTTAGTTCATCTAAAGAACCTCTATAGTTAGTTATTTTTGAAAATATTATAATTCAAATGTTCCCTAGCGCTTTGGTTTTTGAGAAATTGAGGAAAGTTGTAAATAAGCCATTTTGTCGCCTCGCCACTCGAGAAATTGGAAAAAAATTGCACTTTATTTACTTGCTCGCTTAGCGCTTTGCTAAACGCTATTAGGCGTTGTTTTAATGCGTTTTACAACTGTTTTCGTTACTGCGATGCTGGTCGTGTTTTTTTTGTCTGGCTGACCTTGTGTTTTTCACTACATACCATATATGGGCTATTGTAAATTTCAGGCTTGGTCAAAATAGACGATATGCGTATCGAGCTTTGGGTTCATTTTGTTAAGCAATGCTGTCAATCAACCTTGTCCTGATACTAGCGCCCTTTTTACTGATGCCGCATTTATTACAATTATGTCTACTACGGGGGTAGGAATGGTCATTTGCTAATGGTATAGCTGTCATCTTGCCTTGTGGGATGCACTGAACAATTTAAACATTATAAATAGCATTCATCTTGACTGAATTTGTGTTACTTGTGCCCGAATTATCACCAGCCAGGAACTACCTCGCACTATTTTGCCAGCGATGCTATCGTGTTCTTTAAAATGTATATAAAATATACTTGAATCAATATCAACCCATCTACAGCCCATTTTTATAACAAGTAAAATTGGCATTCGTTAAATTTTCTAGTTCTTGTTTCATATTCAAAACTTCAATACTATGTTTCGCCTACTTTAGAAACACGCGCTTCTTGAAAATGGAATTAAAATTGTTTCTTTCTTTTTCTAAATCTGTTCTCAGTTATACACTTGAGTTTGAATCTGAGTTTGCGGCTCATGGTGTTGCACACTTCGTCAATGCTTGTCATTATAGCTCGTTTGTTTGGTAACAATGCAAGTATTGATCCTACTTAGTCGTAGTTATCAAACTTCCACATCATGACTTAAACAGCTCGTAAGAATGTCTTAAAGTCACTTAGCTTTATGTTCTCAATTATCTATGTTACAAATAAATCATATCTTGTCGGATGCATGTTTAATTGATATGCCAAAATTAAACTAACACACGCGGTGTATTTCATAAATGAACAAGGTGAGTCACAATCTTTTTGCTGAAGCGCGTCGTCGTGTTTCAACCAGCTGAAATCTTACACACAAATAGAAGCAATGTATACGGTTTTACGACAATGTGCGATCATATGCGAAAAGAAGACAAAAGAACTCAATCATTTAAACATTTAAAAGACAAAGCTTAATAAGGAAGGTCTGCGCTAGTTTAATAGACATATAACAAACAATTGCTGATCTCTGGAAACTTCATTCGTTATGAAAGACGCTATCCAAAACTTCGGAGTCAATCGTGAAATGTTTGCGGTTACAAAAAGCACTCTCAAATACAAGAGACCTAACTCACCTGTTAATAATCGAACCTCCTGTCCACTTCGTTGTGCTGCGCATATCATTATGGGGTTTTACTTGCGCATATAATGATGGGGTTGCGCCTGCGCATATCATTATGGAGATGCGCATTTCGTTTGGAGATGCTGCTGAGATTGACAAAACAAAGATTGAATTATGGCTTTCGAAAATATTCTTTGAACATGAACTAACGTTTGAATCTATCTGAACCTATACTTTCTCGAAACCGATAATTATGTATGGACGAGATAAAAACAAGAGGTTTTGCTTTTAGAACGGTTGGAAACAAGAAAATATCCCGACATTTTTGACAATTACAGTAGATACCGTTTAGAATCTTTGACTGCAAACAAGGAATTTCTAATTGCAAATAACTTCTCATCCATCCGTCTTTACTACTCTTTGACCAATTATTAACTTGCACTCCCCAAGGTTGGATAAGTAAACGCAAATGTTTAAATGTCTGCTTTGTCCTTGCTTTTCGGTCAAAAATACTGTAGCAAAGAAAGGATTTGTGTCCTTCCTTTTCGGTCAAAAAATATTGTAGTAAAGAAAGGATTTGTGTCCTTCCTTTTCGGTCAAAAAATATTGTAGTAAAGAAAGGATTTGTGTCCTTCCTTTTCGG
>JANUFV010173532.1:0-12996 GCA_024757865.1 Epizoanthus scotinus | reverse complement strand
ATCCTATTTCCCATGCTGTAGTCTTCAGACAAGTTCATACTGGTCATATGGACCATTGTTAGTGTTACAACACACTCTAATCCTATTTCCCATGCTGTAGTCTTCAGACAAGTTCATACTGGTCATATGGGCCATTGTTAGTGTTACAACACACTCTTATCCTATTTCCCATGCTGTAGTCTTCAGACAAGTTCATACTGGTCATATGGACCATTATTAGTGTTACAACACACTCTAATCCTATTTCCCATGCTGTAGTCTTCAGACATGCAAGTTCATACTGGTCATATGGACCATTATTAGTGTTACAACACACTCTAATCCTATTTCACATGCTGTAGTCTTCAGACAAGTTCATACTGGTCATATGGACCATTGTTAGTGTTAGTGTTACAACACACGCTAATCCTATTTCCCATGCTGTAGTCTTCAGACAAGTTCATACTGTTCATATGGACCATTGTTGGTGTTAGTGTTACAACACACTCTAATCCTATTTCCCATGCTGTAGTCTTCAGACAAGTTCATACTAGTCATATGGGCCATTGTTAGTGTTACAACACACTCTTATCCTATTTCCCATGTTGTAGTCTTCAGACATGTTCATACTGGTCATGTGGGCCATTGTTAGTGTTACAACACACTCTTATCCTATTTCCCATGCTGTAGTCTTCAGACAAGTTCATACTGGTCATATGGACCATTGTCAGTGTTACAACACACGCTAATCCTATGTCCCATGCTGTAGTCTTCAGACAAGTGGCCGGCTGATGGAACTGGGACACAAAGATGGCAAATTGAGAGTGCATTATGGGGACAGGCTTGTGACACTCATGAGGGAAGTTAGGCAGTTGTCTGCCATGGGCTTCACAGTTCCAGCCAAGATACAACACGCAGCTAATACAGCTGGCAAGTTCTATAGGCATGGAATGGTCCTGAAACAGGTGCAGTCTATTGACACCACTTTGTACTGAGTACAATCTATTTATTATATACATGTAACTTATTATGGTTCATTTAGGTGTGAAATCATTGCAAATTACTATCTTTCAGGTTGCAGTTTTCTTTTTAGATGAGTATCTTGAAAGATGCCATTTCATTATAACCACACAATACAATGATGCAAAAAATCCTAATAAGGGAGTAATGTTTCACTAGATACAGGTGTCAGCGTATTGTACATGTATTACATGTAATACCTGCTTTATATCTATTTCTATTCCTCTGACAGTTTCAATAACGAAGATAAGGGTTGCAATGGCAAGAAACAGCATTATCTGTGTCTGGATTTGTCTTTTTTGCTTTGGAGAAAACTAAGAACAAAGTTTATAAGTTGCCAGAAGAAGTGGCAGGCAGTGGAGAGAGAACATGTGTTGGACCAGCTTCCTGGTGGTTGAACATGTTTCTAAAAGATCAAAAAAATCAATTAGAAGGCATATTTGGGGTACTTGGAATGGCTATTGAAAACATGTCATTCAATGTGGATATGATTGGACATACATGTAGAATAAGGATCGATCGATGTAGCTTTATTGAAGTTAAGTTGATTATAAGTATGTTATTGTAACTAAAATTACCTTTTGATCAGGACTGTAATGGAAATGTATTATCGTAATTACAACAGAACAAGCGCTGGTATCTTTTTAATCAATTGCTTGCTGTTGAATCTGTAAACAAAAATATTTTATTTCATAAAATAGGCCAATTCTGGCACTAGCTGTTATGAAACAAACCTTAAAACACCCACAATGTCTTGCAGTCGACACAATAAACTAAAATATATGCAAAAAAAATTAAAAGTCACCATATCTGTTTTTTCTATCACCAAACAAATCGAGTGTGGGACATTTTGCTCACCCAGTCTGGATAGAGTTTGGGTTACCCTGAGACCTAGCTACAGCACCTCATGCTAATTACTTGTTTGAATTAATCTTTATACAGTCAGATACATTTGAGTTAATTTCAATTACCCATACCTGGAAGTTTTCTTGATTATAAAGTTCAGTGGCTTAAAGGGGCTACATGTTGTATGTCACGGTAATGCGCATGCTCTTAAGTCATGTCAGTAACAAAGCCTTTCCAGTCATGAAACACAAATTGTAAGCTTAAAAGGATAACCAGAAATGATAAAATGGTTATATATCGTGAAAGCAAAGAGTCTAATTACAAGATGCACAATTTTGACAGCGAATGGATTTAACTTATTTAATGTCTAGCCTAGACCGAAATTAAATTTAGAGTTTGTAATCCGTTTTAATCTTCCCCAATGTTAACCATCCACCTTCCTTTACGACTTATCATGATCCCTCCTATGTTTTCTACCAAAGTAACTTGTTAGTTTAGATTCCCTTTGATTTGTGGATAATTTTGTACATCGCGAAAATGCCTCAAACAACCGTGACATAGCCCCTTTAACAATAAGCATAACGTACAATAAAACAGTAGCCTGCTCAAAACGTGATTACAGCAGTGAGCATACCAAGTTTCTGCCTTGATATTATTTTTAGAAAAATCCTTTCAGAGCTACTTTGTAACTTGATAATAATGCGCGATCTTCTCCCCATGTAAATGAATTAGGTCGCACATTTCTACAACACCATAGACCAGCAAATGATTCCCAGTCAACAAGCCATGATGTTGGACTCTGCACTAGCATTTGAGAGGCTTATCAAGAATCCCAAAGCTGGGTCACGTGACAGTGATGGCAAGACCCAGGTTACCTGGGACAACCCCACAGAGCTGGAATCGTACATCAGTAAACTGCAGACAGCGGCTGATAGACTGACTTCGGAGAACAGACGACTGAGGAAATGCCACCAGAATATCTCTGATAAGGTATTAACATGTAACTTGTGATTTAGTTGGATCTAAGTGTTCCCGAAACTTAGTAGCATAATGTGTTAGGGATGTTATGGCACAAATGTATAAACATATATATAAGCCCTGGACATATCTTCTTTTGGGCTTACTTGTTTTTATGTTGGGTTTGATAGTTTCCTGGCAGTTTGCGTGATATTGAAAAGTATTAATTGCTGCATGGATAGGGTAATATAGGCTAACACATGCTTGAACATAAAACATGCATCATAAATGATACAAAACTACATTTATATACATAACTGGAGGAAAAAGGTGCCCTTCAAAGGGTGTTGCTTTTGTTAGAAGGTACAATATATTTAAACACTATTTGCAATCATAATCAGTAAACACTGATTTTTCTTGAACTTCCTCATATTTGGTAATTATGCTAAGTAACCTGGTCAACCCTTAAGTAGGCTCACTCTAGCTTTTTCTCGGTTATGGATGTGCATGCTTTGGAAATAAATGTATATACCAATATATAAGGTTCCAATTTGGATTTTCGTAATATCGTAATTTGTCTAATATGTTAAAGCAGCAATTGTGGACTAGTCTATCTTGATTTGGTAATAGAAGCTTTTGATTTTGAAGGTTGTCAATTTGATGAGTATCGATCTCCTAAGACACCAACCAAGATGGAAGGAGGCATTGATGGACTTACGGGAAATCTTGACATCACTTGTTCAACAGGTACATGGAATGTTACTTAAGATCACACATGTTTTCTTACACAGAACACCCAGCTAATTTAGCAGTGAGAAAGACAGTTTGGTGAAGAACATGTTGCAACTATTAAGCAGATGTGGCTCGTGCCGGTTTCCTCAGGAGGTGAACAATGAATATCATGCAAAACTGTTTCCATTCCAAGTTAGACATTTGAAATTCAAAGCAATACACATAATACAGTCAATACATGTAGCAGTAGAGTTTAGTTTCACAGAAATCAAGGTAAAGAAAGTGATTGTGAGCATTTAAGATTCATTTACTGACTACTGTTCTACAACTGAAGCCTGTTGTTTACAATGCAGCTGCAGCTCTTGTGAGCTCTTAGTGGGCAAATTGGTAACTCACTTGACAGACTAATTTGCAAATGTAATGGTACATGTTTGTGCAAGAAACAAAGCAAAGCTTACCTCTTGGCTCTACAATGCCATAGATAAAATGCATGTGATACAATAAACGTTGTACATTTTGTTTCGAGGACCTCTTTGAAAATCACTTTTGTGAATAGAGCTTCCTCTTGAAATATTAGTTAATAAATAAATAAATACATGTATCACACTTTCAACTCTCAGGTTATTTTTTCCCTTCTTTACACCCTGCAATTGCACCCCATCTGCTATCAATTACCCTCACTTGCCATCATTTGCCCTATTTTCCCTCATTTGCCTTAATTTGCCGAAAAGTTGCCGAAATACTATCCGGCTAAGTTGCATGCGAAGGAGGCTAATCTAAACATTTAAATTAACTGTTTGGTTTACAAGCTAATCCAATGAATGCTTTCCTTTTGTGGCCACCGTAGCAACCAATTGAATGGTTGAAACTAGTAACCCATTTTTGTGTATGCTTGAGTGTAAGTGAAAATTATTTGAGTTAACAGCCTGCCAAAACCCGATAATAGAAATAACTGCAGTATGGTATAAATAGTTTGTGCGATGTAATGTTTCCTGATTTTGTGTTTTTTATTAATTCAATAAAATTATTCATCAAAAATTGCTTGCACAAAACAATCAAACTTTTCAAATCTGCAAAAAATTTAGCAAAACGTCATGCACCTAAAGAATGAAACACTGTGTGCAGCGGACTGTACTAAACCGAGAAACACTGCTGATTTTATTTCCATTAATTGTGACCACCCTAACAATGATGACTGAACAAAGCATGAACCCCCCATTATAAGTTAGCGCCCAAAACGCTTAAAAATATTCGACATCCCCATTCCATTGATTCCATTTATTCAGAGTAGTAAACTTACTTTTCAGGGCTTTAAATCTGATAACATGAAGACCTGGAAGATTCACTGGGACCGTCAGCTATACAAGACACTGGAACACCAGTACCAGATGGGACTAGAGGCTCTTAACGAGAACCTGTCTGAGTTTAAAGTAGAGCTGATATTTAGGTACAGTATGTACTGTTTAAATAAATTTTGAGTGGGAGACAAAATGCACCAAAACGTTATTTTAGATTACCAAGATCATATTCAATACATTGAAGAATTCAAATTAGGAATACAATTAGTTTGGTTTTCTTCAGCTTAACCTTCCTTTATTCCATATCTTCTCAAAATAATGTTACGCATTTTATTTTGCTTCATTGACTTTTAAAAGCAGTTACGCAGTTAGTAAAACAATTGGGACAACAGTCTAACAGAATTTCAAGATTTTGGACACCGTGATTGTGAATCTGCAGAAAATTAAAATTGTTCTATTTTGTATTGTATCGTAACGTATCGTATCGTATCATAACGTATCGTATCGTATCATATCATATCATATCATATCATATCATATCATATCATATCATATCATATCATATTATATAATATCATATAATATCATATAATATCATATAATATCATATAGTATCGTATCGTATCATATCGTATGTATAGGCCGGTAATCACATGGTTTCAAGTGGCTTTAGCCAATCACAGTTTGATTTCAACATTTTTGCACTTGATTTCAAAAAATTGCATTGTGAATTCAAAAAACTGCACTGTGATTTCAAATGAACAGTACATTTCTTATCCAATCAGATTGCAGAAATTTTTGTTACTGTGTGATTACATATAATATCATATTGTATTGTATTGTATTACATTGCATTGTATTATATTGTTTTGTATTGTATATTTTACTTTAATTAATCACAATTTTATTAGTATTAGTATTATAAATTTTTTATTAATTTTTTGTTATGCGCATAGAACATTTTATGCATTATGCGCAATATAAATACCATTTATTATTATTATTATTATTATTATTTATTATTGAATTGTATCATATCATATTGAATTGCATTGCATTGTATTGTATTGTGTTATATTGCATTGCATTGTATCGTATTGTTAGTATTAATTCATCATTTGCTTGATTTGCAAACATTAGAAAATAGGATATGAATAGATCTATCACTAAGTTCCTATTTTACAAACATCAGAAACTAGGATATAAGTAGATCTATCAGTTTCCTATTTTACAGAAATTGAGTTATAAACATTAGAAAATAGGATACAAAGAGATCTTTTTTGATAGCAAATTAATAGGAATTGAATACACCAGTGCTATTTTACTGTAGGGTGAAATAGGCTTTTAGTAGACCTAAAATGGTGATAAATAGGATATAGATAGGGTAAAATAGCATTCTGATAGGGGGAAAATAGGAAAGTAACATGATTCGTTTGATGAGGGAATTGTATTGTAAATTGTATTGTATTGTATCATTTTGCATTGCATTGCATTGCATTGCATTGCATTGTATTGCATTGTATTGTATTTCATTGTATTGCATTTCAAGTTATTGAATTCCAGAATCCTCACATTATTGTTATGTGTAAAAATTAAGCAACATTTAGAATTGAGTCTGATACATCTATAAACATTTGGAATGCAGGTAAGCATGAAAGAAATGTACAATATCAGAAAAAGTCCAAGTATCTGGGCTATCATGAAGGTTTTTGTGTCATGAACGTACTCCTTCTAGACGAGATATGCTCATTTGTTTCACCCACTATTTTGTCAGCCCCCCCCCCAACAATTTGGGAGGCACTTATTTATACGTCAAGGCGGGAAGAAGCACTATACAGGAGAGTAAATGGCCTTCGGACTACATAACAAGGTTCCAGGTTTATACCCTCAGTCTTTAAATTAAGTGTTACAAAGTGAGTCCGTTACATTAACCACAAGACATTTGATATTTGTGAGTACTATTTATTATTAACTACAGAATAATTTCAATATATTCACCACAGTTATTCCTTCCACAGACAGCAGCGCCTTCAGTTTCGCCCACCACTGGAAGAGATCCGAGCAAGATATTACAGAGAGATGAGAAAGTTCATTTGTATTCCAAATCACTTTCGTGGAGTTGGTGACGATGTGTCAGTGTATCCCATAATGATTGATCAGAATGCATCAGGCTTCTCCACAGTGTACCGCAAGGCTGAGGATCTGTTCCATCGGCTGGCTGCTGTTCAGGACCAATTTAAAGACTGGGTGGTGGTGGGGACCATTGATCTTGATCAGTTAGTTGAGAAACATCTGGAGAATGTGCCTGACTGGGAGAGAAACTTCAGAGCCCTCAAGGCCAGGGGCAGGGAAGCAGAGAAATTGCCTGCGTGAGTATTGAGTAGTGTTAATATTGAGAAAACAATTGTCTTTTAAACATTTGCCAAAAAATCGTCTTTGAAAAGTTGATTTCAATACTTGATTGCAATTTGTTGAATTATTTGACTACTGCTAGTCATGAAGACGCGCCAGCTGAAATTGCTTTGAATCAAAACACCCCATCATCCCAAACGTTTGCAGGAAGACTTGAACAATATAACCCTAAAACATCCCAAAGGCAAAACATTATATAAGTTTTTCATGACGTCACATGCAAGCCAAGAATATCAAGTATCGTCAGCAGGGCTAATGAAAGAGGATTTGTCATCTTAGTACCTTCCGCACAAACTATCTCAAGAAAATACAAGACAGGTCTCTCGATATCATTGGATTACCCACAGACACTATTGATCCAGATTGTTGCTGATGCATAAGAATCTAACTGAATATGAGTACAAGTGCATTGTGGATTCAGAAACACATTCTTGAGGCAATTTTTTTGTAAGGCAGCAGAACAATCTTAGATCATGATATAATTATTTAAATTTTAAAATTCTTGTGTCCTACAGTATATACCAATTTAGACAAAACGCTATCTCGTATTCTCAGAGTATTCAATTATAGATTAGCATAGCTTTTATTTTATCTTATATATATTTTACTATAATTAAATTATTTGTTCTGTGAATTTACAATTTGTAAGACTACTGTAAAACAGCCAAAGGTGTATTAATAAAGTTATTATTATTTTTATTATTATGTCTCTGCTATCATAAGAGTTGACACGCAGTGAAGTTCTTCTCAGCAATGAAAATATTGCCAATCTGTAGTTGGTTTTGTTCCACTGTAGGTCGGTGAAGGTTGACTGTATCCTGGTATCTACAGCTCCAGTAAAGGCAACAATCGATGATCATATCCAGCAGCTGTTTGACGCGTTACTCACATCCCTCAGACGCTCCATTACCAGTGAGGTGCAGTCCATTGACACTTTCTTAACCTCAGGTATGGAATCACTGGCCACTCGACCACAGACAGTCGAGGAAATCGGAGAGGCAAATGTGAAACATGCCCACCTAACCGCAGAGAAACCTCAAGTAAGTTACGTGTAATTAGAGTTAATATAAATTGGCCAAGGTGATAACAAGTTATAACTTGAGTACAATGTGGAAGTGTTTCTTTGGAAACTATTTCATTCCGGGGTACTTGAAGTGAACTGATTTCCGTGTATTCCTCTCATGGAATTGGATTGTTAAGAACATAGAATAGAAATATTCCTGTTTCCAGACTAATCCAAACCATTGGAGTTTTAGAAGTGATATGAACATTCATTTCTTACTTTCGTGAATTAAGTCAGAGACAGAAACAGTTTTATTTGTTCAACTCTCGATCTTTTTTGTTGCTGTGATATGTCATGATCTGAAGCTGCCTGGCACAGTACAAGGCCCAATCTGAGCCAATCGGTCAATTGTAAGAAAATGACTTTTGATATTTGACATATTTGATATTGGTGTTATTAGTGAAACTGCTTCAGCTGAGTGTACTATAACTGTTGGTTCCATTTCCGTTTGTTTATAATTTTTGTAGACGATATTGAAGTAATATTACGTCTGTACCCTTTAGTCAGTGTGCAGTTATGTTTCTTGTTCAGTTGTGTTTGTGAAGTGGAGTGTACAGTTATAGATATGTCGAACTTATGGTAATGATGATATAACTGTATTATCTACAGATCCAACCATTATTTGAGAAGGCAGAAGCCAAAAACAAGCTGCTGCGTTCTGTAGCAGGAGGTGGGGTGGAGCAGATTGGACAGCTGATGGCCAGATGGGATAAATTTGAACTCATGTTGGAGAGCCATGAACTCATGGTCAAGGAACAGGTAATGTTAATACGCAGCTACTTTGTTGACCTTGTATACAATTGGGGTGGTAGATACTCCGCCATTGCCAATCATTTTTGACTGAAAAAGTATAGTTTAACCAAACATCTAGCTCCACACGTTTGATATGATTTCAAGTGAGCCGTATCGTATCATGTTACACTTCTACCATCAGTAAAAGTTAAGTTATGACTCAGTCACATTCGTTACCTACATGTATATAACAATGCAACTACTGTATGTAGTTAAACGTACTGTATTTCTAAGTAACATATAAAAGGAATTTCCCCATTTTTGTCACTGAGCAGAATACTAGGAAACATCTAGATATGAGTGAATAACAGGCTGGCAGTATGTTTGTAAGTTAACATGCTTGGTGAATATATTCGAACCAGCAATAATCCTTGGTTATACTGCATCAATTCTGCAATTGGTTTCGGCACTATTAAAACATTCAAGAGAGTCAAACATTGTTTGCTACAGATACAAAGAACAACTGATTGAAAATATGCTGTCACACTTTAATGTCTTCTATGTTATTGTGCTTTTCCTAGGTGGAAGTCATGAAAAATAATGTGGAGTCACGTGTGCAGGTCTTCGTTCAGGAGCTGGAAAAGTTTGGTGCCCGTTGGCATCAGCTGAAGCCTCGTCATGTTGACATGGAGAGTGACCAGGAGAAGTGCATGGCTGCTGTCAACTCCATTAAGGAGCGTAGAGCAGAGTTTAATGAGCTGGAGGAAACCATGAAGAAACTCATGTATGTTACTGACTTTCAAGTAATTGGAATATTCTGTGTCTGATGAGATAACATGTACAGTCTTTATTTTTGACGCCCAGTCACATGAGAGCACATGAGAGTTATGTTGCTGAGAATTCAAAGTCTTGCTCCCTGCAAGACTTGTGTGCTCTTACCAAATCTCATGCTCTCATCAAATCTTATGTGCTTTCATTAAGTTTGAATAATCTTATGGATTTTTCTTTAGTTTCGACTGTCAACATTTTGGAGTCCCAGAGCCCCAGTTCACAATGGCAGATGAGTTACGTCGGGACATTGCAGACCACGAATCAATGTGGCAACTATACGAAGAGTTTAACAATGGACTAGAAGAGTTGACTAAGGAAGACTGGATTTCGTTCAGGTGAGAAGTGTTGATATGAAACGCCAACACACTATTGCCATTTAGAAAATGTTGTCCATTGTCAAGTTACCTTGATATGAAAATAGAAAACACAAATTATCCACAATACCAGATTTTATACAGCTTTTAGTACATTCGAATCTTTCAGCAACAAGGTTTCATTGTGTCGTTAAACAGTGCAAAAATATTTTTGCCAGTGTCTGATATATCAAAGTGGAAGTTGTCGCAAACATTAGTTTTTGATCAAGCCAGTAGGTAGTACGTTAATACATGCATATTTGTTTTAGGAGTCGTGTTTTCCAGTTTGACGAGTTCCTTGTTGTTTGGAGCGAGAAGTTAAGAGGAATGGAACCAACAAGCATGACTGTCAGGCTACAGAAGGACCTGGACAAGTACAAGGTGTGGAGCATTATTGGAAAGATTTGTCAGCCTGCTTTCTTTGCCGTCAACTGGTGTTATGTTACATATCTACTGAAGAGATTGAATCTATAGATATATTAGATTTATAGATTAATCTTTATTATAGGAACCATCAGAAGACAAAATTAGAAATTTGCATACTTATTATACATTATACGTTTACAACATTTTTACACATTTGAAATTATCATAAAGTCATTGCAGTGCATGTGTCTGATAGTAAAGCAGGCTACAAATAAACCACAAGGCTTATAACTTTTAAACTGCCGAAATTGCATTAAACTACGTTACATAGAACTGTTGCTTTGAAGAGAAAACGAATAAGAACATGATTGTATTTTTTTATTGCGATTACAAGTAATTAATTAATGTAATGACAGTGAGGCTGATAGCGATAGTGACTATCCCTGTAACAGTAATTATAATATTGACATTGACATTGGCAATAACAACAACAATAACAATGACAGTGACAGTGACAGTGACAATAATAATGACAGTGACAATGAGAATAAAAATGACAATGACAGTGACAATGACGATGACGATGACGATGACGATGACAGGGACAGTGACAATGACAATGACAATGACAATGACAATGGCAATGACAGTGACAATGACAACGACAAGTGTTATTAATAATAATAATAATAATAATATTAATAGCAATGATAATAATAATAATATTAATATTAATAACAATAATAATGATAATATTGATAACAATAATAATAAAAATAATAATAATAATAATAATAATTTCTATCTGTTAGTTTTTTTTTATCTGTAAGAGGGTCGAGACTCTGCTTCTCACGTGTAAGTTAAAGTGCTAATTCAATTACTTGTATGTCACGGCCAGCAGGACCCAATTGCAGAATCGCACACATTTTAGGAATCCTACTGATGATCACTTACTGTTTGAAAATGTTTGCTTCTTGGAATGTTTTGTTTCTCTATCGGTGCAACTCGCATTAGACAATAAATGAATAAACACACAGTAGTGTAGGATTATAATTGATATTGTTTGATAATTTTAAAAAGGATTGTACATGTCATAACCAATTGCAACATGTTTATGTCAGCATTCTATTTAAACTAATTTAAATAAAATGACAAAACGGTCTGTTTGTAAAAATTTAATATGGGAAACATACAGATTAAGAGAAATTGTTTAATGGAGAGGCACATGTTATTGTGTTAGTTGTGTACAAAGACTAGTATTAATAGACTGTGTACTGACACATCCCAAAGTATGTTCCTTCACATTAGGCCAAGTTAGGCAAATTATATTGTTTAATTGCTGTTAACTTGTTCCAACAGAATGTGATGCCACTGTTGAAGTACGTACGGGGCGAGGCTCTGTCGCAAGACCACTGGCTGGAGCTGTTTAGGCTGCTCAAGATGCCTAAGGGTACTACTCTGGAAAAACTGACTTTTCGGGAGGTACTTGGTGCCTCAGATCAAATTGTGGCAACTGCAGATGCATTGAAGGTTGGTGTACCTAGAGATGTGGACCTGTCATCGAAGATTGACTTATCCTTTCAGCTGGATATTTGAATACATAGGTCGGGGTCACATTGGGAATGCAATATAGGGGTGTGCTCTGGGGTAGCAAGCTCTTATTCCTAACGTGGCATCCTCCGTGTTGGATAAGGGCATGTTCCATTGCACCTTCTTCTGTGACTGTATGTTAATTCTGTGTTTACTAGCCCGAGTTCTACACTCGTCTGCTCAAAATGTAGTAGTTGATTGACTAATACAAACTAAAATCGCCACGCATATGAATAAGATCTGTCAAGAGAAATGTTTCTACCCAGTTTGATAGTAACCAGGGCTTCACTAGCTAGAGGGAACCAGTACATCTTTACAAAGCTTCTTGGCATGGTGACACACATTGGAGTTAACAATGGTGATTGTAACAAACCTTTCCACTGCCAATCTGAGTTACTTTAATCGTCAGGTGGAGATATACAACAGCCTCATGTGGTTGCAACTGTGCTTTTGTCTTTACTAGGAGCTAAACGGCCGTGCCCAAGGAGAAGTGTCCATACGAGAGGCCATACGGGAACTGGAGCTGTGGGGAGCCGGTACCACATTTTCACTTACTCCATATTCGGACTCGCACCACAAAGACATCTCCATCATTAAGGACTGGAAAGATCTTGTTAACCAGGTTCAGTATCTTGCCTTACCTGTTTTTAACCTGTTATTGCTCATCTGAGTATTTATTTTATCTATCTATCTATCCCATCCATCCATCCATCCATCCGTCCGTCCGTCCGTCCATCCATCCATCCGCTCACCAAAACCTACTTAGTATGTAAATATAATTTAAAGATGATCGATTAGATCGAAAACATTTATAAAT
>JANUFV010173310.1:0-13001 GCA_024757865.1 Epizoanthus scotinus | reverse complement strand
GCTAAGATACAAGGACCGTTTGATGGGTTTGTCAATGTACAATTTTTTACTGACTTCAGATGGTGTCCGAGAATGTGGTTCATTCTCACAATGAAACCGTAATACAGATTATATGGGAAGTGGGTATTCATGATGGCAACAAAAGCAGGGAATGACCTCTTTTCTATTGGATATGGCACAAATGCATTTCCACAACATACCTATTAAGAGGGCTATGTCACGGTAATGCGCGTGCTCTCTAGTCATGTCAGCAACAAAGCCTTCACAGTCCTGAAACACAAATTGTAAGCTCAACGGGATAACAAGAAATGATAAAAAGCCTATATGTTGTGAAAACAAAGTGTCTAAATACAAGAAACACAATTTTGACAGCAAATTGGACTTAACTTATTTAATGTCTAGCCTGGACTGAAATTAAATTGAGAGTTATAATCCGTTTTTCAACTTATCATAATTTTTCTTAGGTTTTATTCTACCACGGTAACCTGTTATTTTTATAATTCCTTTGATTTGTGGAGAATTTCATACATGACAAAAATGCCTTACTGAAATAGCCGTGACATGGTCCCTTTAAGCTGTTAAACATTACTGAATAGCTAACACACATATTATCGCCCAACGCTCTCAACAAAGTAGAAATTGATATCGTTTGTAGCACGTTTATTTAATTTTTCAGTACAGCAACCCTCCATGATCCATGAGAGGATTATTAGCTGGGCACAGTCACTAAAAAAGTGAACATTCTTATATTCAGGTATTTGTAAAAAGGCAAACTGTGATCTAAAAGCTTGGAGTGCGTGGTCCGGTTCAGCTCCTCACCAGGGCAAATGTTCATCTCAGACGCGCACACGACGCTATGCGGTGTCTTACGCCACCGAGGAGAAATACAATGTCAGGAACTGTAACACAGTGCCCAGCAGCTGCCCCAAGCCTAGAGTGGACACACGAAAAACATGTAAGGGAACTCCTAAAGTACTTCTATGCCAAAGAGATAATGTTGACGTAGATTTACTCAAATCAGTTTATCAGTTGGGAGTGGGGGCGGACAATTTAATATCGGGGGGAGCGGGGGATAATAGTGGAAGAATTTTTTTAAAAATGCACGAGCATCAAGACGAAAAAAGAAGTTTGCATTTCAAAAAGTACTAGAAAAAAGAGATTGAACGTGTGTGTGTGTGGGAGGGGGGGGGGGGGGTGCGAAACCTATTTGCTATAGCTACTTACCTGATAAACATGCACTGTTGACATAAACTCACTCTATCACCCATCAGGTAGCTGTCCAATCATAACTTATAGCTACCTACCTGATAAACACTGTTGACATAAACTCACTCTATCACCCATTAGGTAGCTGTCCAATCATAACTTATAGCTACTTACCTGATAAACACTGTTGACATAAACTTACTCTATCACCCATCAGGTAGCTGTCCAATCATAACTTATAGCTACCTACCTGATAAACACTGTTGACATAGACTCACTCTATCACCCATCAGGTAGCTGTCCAATCATAACTTATAACTACTTACTTGATAAACACTGTTGACATAGACTCACTCTATCACCCATCAGGTAGCTGTCCAATCATAACTTATAGCTATTTACCTGATAAACACTGTTGACATGGACTCACTCTATCACCCATCAGGTAGCTGTCCAATCATAACTTATAGCTACTTACCTGATAAACACTGTTGACATAGATTCATTCTATCACCCATCAGGTAGCTGTCCAGTCATTCACTGTGAGCCTGATAGAGTGTCGCATTGGTTGCCTAAGCTGGAAGCTGGAAAATGCGGACAACTTCAGAAGCGCACTGTGGGATACAGCAAATCTTTCACCTACTCACAACGTATTGGAGACTGTCCCAAAACAGACCTCAAATGCCCCAAAGACTTTGAGGAAACCAGAACCCACTGTACGTAAGACCTTTAACACTAGTAAGGTTACAGTTATAGTCTATTACGGTTTGAGGTGTGTCACTACATGCAATGACCAATGTACATACGCACGCGGCAGGTCACTGAGGCCCCATTAGGGGTTTCCGGGTTACGGGATATTTGACTAACAAATTACATAGCCCCCAATGCAGCCTCTCTTATTTCTTTTACTGCGGGGGCCCCTCGCTCCGTTTTCCGAGCGAGGGGCTCCCGCAGTGAGAGAAATAAGAGAGGCTGCATTGGAGGCTACAAATTACAGGAATACGTGATATTTGAAGAAGACATTACCGTGATATGGGATGATCAGATACTGGTCGATACTAAATACCTGGCAATTGAATAACTAAGTTCACCCAAATATTAACAAGATACGGGCTGTTTAAAGGGATTCTCTAGTAAAAAAAAGTTCACAGGTGAAAGGCAATTGGAAAGGGATATACTTCGAGAGTCTAAAAACCGACTTCTTTTGATTTAAAACAGTAAGGGTTTTGTGCAGCGAGTCGTCAAAATCAGACTTTTTCTATTTGAAAGCCGCCATTTTGTTTGGAAATCCTTGAAAATGGCGTATTGTGCTACAATCGACTGCCGATCCCGTTAAAAACACAAACAAGAAGCTGTAATTTTCATAAACTTCCTCCTGAAAACCGTTCAAGAATTCAAAGGAAGTGGGTTGATGCTCTAAACTGGTAATTGAGTATTATATTGTTCCTAACATGGCAGGTATGTGCACGTATCGAGACTCCTGTAACGTCAGCGAGTGGAGCGAATGGAGACACCCTCTAACAGAGGAGGGATGCAAGCCGCAAGCAAGACGCAGACAATACTCCTCGCCCATCAAACATGTGCACAAAGCCAATTGTGATGGACTGCTGACAAGTTGTCGAGAAAAGCTAGAAGAAACAAGAACTATGTGTAAGTTTCTTTGGAGAGAGAGCTCGTAATTAAGGTATCACATAAGAGTAACCACGCTCGTAGTATTGCGTGTATGCGGTGTGTGTGTATGGTGGCGGGGAGTTGATATTTTAGATTAGTTGTAATATCGATTTTAATGTGGGATTGTACGGTATTAAGTCCACCGTAGTTTCGTCACCATGTAACAGATATTGTAGCAAAGTTTTGACTTTATTTACTTGAAACTTTACAACTAAGGAAATACAAATTCTTGATACAGACGCTTGACTTTCTTATTCAACATTTGCAGGCAAATGTTCTCGTGTGAAATGCTCAGTAGGAGAATGGGGCGAGTGGGGACATATCCCAGAAGACACCTGTGTCACTCAGAGTCGCAGAAAAGAAGTGACCTCCACTAAGGAGCTGATTGTTCGTGAGACGAGCTGCGACGGAGTGCAGACGACGTGCCCAACTGCTCCAGAGGAATCAAGAAAGTGGTGTAAGTCAGTTGGCAATTGCAAGTAAACTTTAGGCTTGGATTTGCAACACGTTACTTGGCGAGCGCTATGTTCATGTTTATACGACAGATCTCCTACGCTCGCGTTCAGTCGTTTGGAAATGTTTGATTAATTGTTAGACTTTGTATAAGATTTCATATCTACAACGAGGAGAACTAAAATATATCACTGCAGGAAGGTATATATAGAGAGGATATTATATAGGGCGCGGAGATACGACTTTCATCTTCGAGCTTTGATACTATATCAATACATGTACAGTAAGCGAAACGAACGAGTGAGGATATTTGTAACACTATAAGTCATCACCAAGCGGTCATGTAATATTCTGTTTATTCTTCACTAAGCAAAAAAGCCTGAAATCCTCTGGAAATCTTCAGAAATCTTCGGATAATCTTCGGAGAACTTCTAACATATCTAAAAAATGCTTGCGAACAAGCGCAAGTTAGTTTTCTGGTGCCGCTTTAGGGTTACAACGTTGCTGGCGGATATTACATGACTAAAAAGTGCTATAGAGAATAAGAAAAAATCGCGTATATTTTCACATGTGAAAATAACACTTTTGATTCCGTGCGTAAGCCCTGGTATTTTATGCCTTAGTGAAAAGTCAAACACCTTTCCTCTACTTGGTATAAATAACATTCTCAATTACAGTAATGTACTATTTTAAAATACTATAAATAGAAACCAAGTTCTTACTTGATACGGTAACGCGCAATTCTAGGCAACTGTGTGTACCGTGAAGATTGCACTCTGAAGGCATGGGGAGAGTGGAAGGGCGATATCCCGGATGTGGGGTGTGGCATTCAAGTGCGCACGCGTCAGTACAACAGTTCGCTGATCCACATCGACCGCGCGTCATGTGACGACCTGGAGAGCTGTTCCAGTAGTATGGATGAGACGCGCACCAAATGTAAGTATGAATGACTTGCTGATCGACATCTATCAGAAAGTCGTGTGCGCTTCTCATTAAGGGCGGCTAGGTACCTTATTCTCAATGTCCCATGTCAAGGGCGGCTAGGCACTCCATTCTCAATGTCCCATGTCAAGGGCGGCTAGACACTCCATTCTCAATGTCCCATGTCAAGGCCTAGGGCGCTAGGCACTCCATTCTCAATGTCCCATGTCAAGGGCGGCTAGGCACTCCATTCTCAATGTCCCATGTCAAGGGGGCTAGGCACTCCATTCTCAATGTCCCATGTCAAGGGCGGCTAGGCACTCCATTCTCAGTGTCCCATGTCAAGGGCGGCTAGGCACTCCATTCTCAATGTCCCATGTATGTCTTCAAACATTGGCTTTTAGGACGACAACTGGTTCCAGGTATGTCCTAAAAGATTGGCTTTTAACAGATGTTTGGCGACCAGAAACATATCTTGCGAAAAACTGTATAGATTCTATAGATTCGATTAGTTATTGGCAAGTTATAATTATGTGGCTGTTTGCTATAATAGTTAGCTTTTTATGGATATTAAAGGACTAAACATTCAAAACATTCATTCAAACACGCAATAGAGTTCAACGTTATCCACGGCACTATAGGGCAGCATGTCATCTTCACTAAGAAAAACATACTATACCAACCTTTACTGTGGCCGGTAGTGTAAGTGTCAAATTAGATTGACTCTTGTCAATGAGCAGATTTGTTTTCTAAATTTACTACATGGAACGAAAGGCGGTGAAAGCATTCATGGGCTACGCCTGCGCATTGAGGTGTTGTTGTCCTTGCATGGTGGATTTGACAAAAAGCCCTGACCGGTCCACGCCACAGGATGTTAATTTAAAACGGGCTCTGGGTACTATGTTGAAAATTTTGTTTCTTAATTACTATTTATATAATGATACCGATATAACGCGCGCTCTCATTGGTTGCCTGGAGTTTATCAATATGTTATGGAAGGCACGTTAACGTTGGCAGGAGATTTTCTTAAAAAAAAGCGGAAAAAAGAAATAATGAAAACAGTTTATGAAAGAAATAGAAAATGCACTTAGGAAGACGAAGAATACTCAACGAGCTGGGACTCGCCTCCGGCTCGTGCTTCCCCTACGCTCCTTTCGCGTTCTTTCATCTTCCCGCATACCTTCAATATCTCAGTTGTGGAGACACGGCGCGCGTTTTCTATTTCTTAATTATAAATTGTCTGTTTAGTAGCACATCACTGTGTCCAGGCCCCACATTTTTTAATACGGCTGGCACAAACGTAATGCAAACCCAACAATTCTGATTGGTTCTTTCAAACAGGCTGCGCAGTGGAAGCTTGACGAGGCAAACATCTGAAAATGTATGACTTCTGGAAGTTTTGTATCCAAAGTTGCTAAATCCTCTCTACGGGCAAAAGAGAAAGTGTATTCTGTGAATAACAACAAATAGTACTCGGATATATGATATATGGATCTAGCCAGCTAAGTGAAGTAAATTATATGGTTGTTTGGTTGGTGTCCAACAAAGGCAACAGCAAAAAACATAAGGAAATTGTTCTTCTATTGTTACCGTACAAAAACGCTTACAAGTCGCTTACTTTCCTACACAAAGGTAACTGTGAAGAACTAGTCTGCAAATGGACAGCGTGGTTCAAGGAGAGCTATGATCCAGCCACTAAATGCGACACAGAAACGAGAGTTCAGAATGTATCACACAATGGTTTCAACAACGTGGAGCGAGACAACTCGTGCGATGACGTGAGAACCTCGTGCCTCAGCGATCCCAAGGTTGAGAAACGAAAGAACTGTAAGTTTCTGCTGCTGATGGTGCCATCTATCTGCAGTTGTTTGTTGCGTGTGAAGCAAGCTTAGCTCTGGCCCGTATAACAAAATATTAGATATATAGAATAGATCTCAAATGCAATCAACCTCAACGAAGGTGCCTAATCAAAGATTCTCGTTCAAAAACGTTTTCTCCATGTTAATACTCTTTAGTTATGGAACGTATAATATGTTATTTGTAGAACTTACACGTTTAGTTAGTACAGCTGTACGTGACACGACAGTGCCCCTTTGATAATCAAATACTTCTGGACCTAAGACTGAAGGCTCAAGCACTCAAGACATTCTTCAGTGAATTAACAATTAGATTCCATGTTCCGTGCGTCTGTTTACTAATAGATGCTCAAATGACGTCAAAACACGGCGAGTAGGCGAGTGTGTCACTGAAGTTCTCGCCGTGTTTTGGCGTCATTTGAAAATCTATTAATATAAAGGCAGACGCACAGAAAAATGGAATCTATTTGTTCTATACAATAATCGAACCAGTTAATAGAGAAACAAAATATTATTTGTTAAAAATAAGATTCAAGTGGAGAGAGCTCTGAAAAAAAAAAGTAGAGAAACAGTGGCGTGACGCCGTGTCGTCATTTTGATTTTTTTCCAAAAATATAGATCACAGTTTTAGTGTATAATAACATTAAACTGAGTATTAATGCACTTCATCACGCCGTTTCTTGTTTTGTGGCGTGGTAAAAATAAATCATTTGTTCATTCTTAATCTCAATTTGTCTCTTCCTTCCCCTGTAGGCGGAGGGACAAGTACAGCCATGCCTCCTACTGACCAAGGGCGTGTAATCTCCACTGCTCCTACCGCCTGTGAGTACAACACATCTGATCTGTTGTCATTTTTTGTTCTACTGCCTGTTAGTACAACAACTTGTTTCCTCCATTTCTCCTTAATAAATATAATTCGCCTGTTCAACACCATATTCTTGTACTCCATGTTCTTTTAAAACACCTCTGGTAGAAACAAAATAATGACCTTCGATCTGATTAGTTAGCAGCTGATATAAATTGTATTAGAACATTTCTGGCCCTGCAAGCGTCGTTGTATACATGTCTCTCAAGACTAAAATATCCTAGAATGTAGTAAACTATTGCAATACAACTTATACATTTTGTTGTTACTCAATCGTAATAATAATAATGAGAAAATTACAGATAATTATTATCTCTCTTTCATGTGTGATATGACTTACTGCAGCAGTCCCTGCGAAGTATGCATCTGTTGGTTGTTTCAAAGACAGCCGTGTTTCTCCAAGACCTGTTCCACAGCTAATCGGGAATTTCCGCAGCTCTATCGACTGGTACAACATGGAGAAAACTGTTCAGCAATGTGCGGATGCTGCACGGGATAACAGGTACGAACCTTCCTTGCATGTGATTGGATCTGGTTCCCGAGAGATCTACTTACGATACGATAAAATAATTTATTTATAGTCGATTACCTAGGGAGTAGTTGCCTAATCTCCCGAGCCGTGGGCTCATGTAACAAACGCTCGACTATGGATAAGATGACAGATCACAACACCAGCATTAGCCTGCTCTAATCGACGAGTGCGTGGGTTATTTTAAGTCCCCCGATAGAACGTCGAGAGACTAGACCAATGGCTTAACGTCCCTGTCCACGGACGGTGTGGCGAAAGAAGGTCGCACAAATTCAACCCTCGGGAAGGCCGGGGGCTGAACCTGGACCTCTGGTTGGGAGTCAGAGATCTAACCGACTGCGCCAACCACGCTTACAACGCGTGAGAAGGACACCGTATGGGATCATTGCTGGAGCTAACGTTTAATGTTTATTAATGTAAAGTCTAAACATTTATTAGTCTGTTTAGTGTTATGCTATTGCTACCCTTAAAGCAAACGTAATAAACTCAAACCATATCAAACCCTGCAGTAACTGCCAATTTTTTAACATGAAACCGACTGGGAATATTATAACTCCCTCCTGGATGGAATGCTAGTCCACTGCAGCATTCTGTCAGGCTAGCTAGTTTGCGTTGTTAAAGAGAAGCACTCAGTGAGAGTAAATGTCTTGCCCCAGGTACCCATTTACACATCTGGGTGGAGAGAAGCACTGTGAGAGTAAATGTCTTGCACCAGGTACCCATTTATACACCTGGGTGAAGAGAAGCACTGTGAGAGTAAATGTTTTGCCCAAGGTACACATTTATACACCTGGGTGAAGAAAAGCACTGTGAGAGTAAATGTCTTGTCCCAGGTACCCATTATACACCTGGGTGAAGAGAAGCACTGTGAGAGTAAATGTCTTGTCCCAGGTACCCATTATACACCTGGGTGAAGAGAGACACTGTGAGAGTAAATATCTTGCCCCAGGTACCCATTTATACACCTGGGTGAAGAAAAGCACTGTGAGAGTAAGTGCCTTGACCCAGGTACCCATTTATACACCTGGGTGAAGAGAAGCACTGTGAGAATAAATGTCTTGCCCCAAAGTACCATTTTATACACCTGGGTGAAGAGATTAGCACTGTGAGAATAAATGTCTTGCCCCAGATACCCATTTATACACCTGGGTGGAGAGAAGCACTGTGAGAGTTGATTTTTTGCCCAATGACATTACGCGATGCAAGTACCAACAGCCAGGCTTAAGCCATCGACCTTCTGGTTTCAATGTTAAGGTGCTAACCACAGGCCACCACGCCAGTCACACTCAGAACAAACATAGATGGTCAAAAATAGGCAATGGGTTGGAATCCTGAAGCAATTGGATCAAATTTTCTCCCTATGCTTTATTGCTATCTTGTTTATTACACTTCCTGTAGGATGGAATACTTCTCTGTGCAGTTTTTTGGCGAGTGCTACAGTGGTCGTAATGCAGAGAAAACGTTTGCACGTGATGGAGCGAGTCCCGGTGGGTGTTGGTCTGGTGTGGGCAAATCACACTACAATGCTGTGTACAAATTGGTTAACCAGCAAGGTAATGTGTTAAATGTATTATGTTAATATAAATAAATAATAAAAAGACACTCTATTTAATGAGGGTAACACATTTACACTGAAGTAATCTTCCATGTGGCCCTCAACCACAACACCGGGATCCCTACTCAGTCTTATCAAGGAGTGCGTGGTTTCTTTTAAGTCCCCCGATAAAACGTCGAGGTCCACGGACGGTGTGGCGAAAGAAGGCCCGCGCACAAATACAAACCTCGGGAAGGCTGGAGATTGAGCCCGGGACCTTCTGGCTGGGAGGCAAGTTCTTAACGACTGCGTTGAATCTCTAGTAATCGCCCTTTCATGAAGCTGCTTCCTACCCGGTAGTTGGCAACAAGATATCAAAGCCCTGGATTTATACTTAGTATGGTACTATAAATAGAACCTATATTTAAGATATCCGAACACAGTTGTATATATAATATCAAATGAGAACTACTCGTATTTGAAATCGGTTCTGTACACAAATTTTAGTATTAAGTTATGCTTAACTCAATTTTTGATATTACGTTACTTATGTTATATATTTTAATGATACAAAACATATTTCATGATGTTTGCATGCCAACAAGTTTTTTATTTTACCAAAAGGTAATAGATATTAGTAGTTTGAGAATTGTCTCACGCAGAATTCAACATTTTTTTCAAAGGTTTTAAATATTTCAATACTGTCATATAGTATATACATTTTAGCGGAGGGCCAAGGGAATGACTGATTCACATAGGAAGTTAGATTAGGTTGCACTAAATTAATATAATTTCTAGGATGATTTCCAAAAGTAGATGAAGAAGATATTGCTGCTTATTTTCATTTGTTTTCTAACTTTCCACAGATTGTTCTGAAGATATATTTAGTGAAAAGTTGCCTTATAACATCATCGATCAAAATGACTGACAGTGACTCAGCGATATTTTCTAACTTTCCACAGAATGTTCTGATGAGCTGCACGAGTTCGACGTATTAACAAACGAAGGTTCGCTCAGTGACAAATTGTGGTGTTCAACAGGAGCGAATCAGTGGCTTACACTAGATATTAAGACAATACACAAGATAACAGGTACGCCTATACCTAAAGCTACCCACCCTTTCCATTAAACTTACCTTCACTCTCACTCTTCCTATCATTCTCACTCTCGCTCTCACTCTCGCTCTCATTCACACTCTCATTCTCGCTCTCGCTCTCATTCACACTCTCGCTCGACTCGCTCTCGCTCTCACTCTCGCTCTCACTCTCGCTCTCACTCTCGCTCTCGCTCTCATTCTCACTCTCGCTCTCACTCTCGCTCTTACTCTCACTCTCGCTCTCACTCTCGCTCTCTCTCTCGCTCTCGCTCTTACTCTCACTCTCGCTCTCATTCTCGCTCTCACTCTCACTCTCGCTCTCACTCTCACTCTCACTCTCACTCTCACTCTCACTCTCGCTCTCACTCTCGCTCTCTCTCTCTCTCTCGCTCTCGCTCTCGCTCTTACTCTCACTCTCGCTCTCACTCTCGCTCTCGCTCTTATAATTACTCTCGCTCTGATCCATGGCCTCAGCCTCAACCACAGCCTCACCCCTATACTTAAGTTCTGTTAGAGGCTAAGTGCAAACCAATTGCAAACATCAGCTAGATATAGCAGCTTCATTCCATTATTTTTGATCAGCGAAGTGGACAATCTTACAAGAACGTCTACTTTTGGAATTAATGTTTGGCTGAGAACGATCGTTCTTAATTCGGGGCAATTTTAGCAACTAAGATTATAGATACTATTACTTATTATTATACTATATAAACTTGCCCCAGGGTGTAGATCGATATTTTAAAAAGAAGCTTTCACTAACAAACTATAATGTTAGATTAAGATTTATTTAATCAACTGTAGGAATTGATGTTATGCTGTTCCCCGTGAGGCCGGGTGGTAGGTTTGAGCTGACGTTTCGAGCGCTAGCCCTTCGTCAGAGCAAGAGAGCTAATGATGTGTAATGATACATGCATATCTGACTTTGCTGTCTTATCTGGCGGTATACAGTTAGTGTATACGTGTAGGTGTATTTTCTATGAGCTGTTAGTCCACGAGGCGCTTCACCAAATCGAATCACTGTTTTATAATAAATCAACAGAAGGTTTTATGAATCAGATTTTTATACCTGGTTTTCCTGGATGGAACTGCGATTTCTGCTAGATTTTCAATCTTTTCTTCCGTCATCTCGACAACTTGAGATACCGCCATCTTGGATTTTTCGCAACAACAGGTATAATGATATTATTAGGTGAGTTGAGGAACCAATCAAATTTCAGCATTTGCGATATACCTTGTGTTAATTTATTATAATCTAAGTTATCTCATTCCTTATCGGCTTACCTGAATCGAAGCGCGATTCCTGTCTAGCCCTCACTAACACAGTGATCTTGCATCTAGTTATACTATAACTTTCCTTTCTATTTTTGCTAAATATTGCAATCATTGGTGCTAATAGAAATTATTGTAATGTACAGTGTTGATACCCGTGTGCCGGAACACTGCTTGCATGTGGCATGTGTGTGCATTTTAAATACCAATTATTGTTATTGCCTTGTCGAACTCAATCATATCAAACGAAGAGTGAATTTCCTAGTTGTTTTGAATTCGTTTGACACAGCAATTGCACATGCTCAGCCTCGTAGAGTGAGTTGCTCTCACAACTGAACGTGCTTACCTTTCAGCAATTGGTACCCAGGGCACCACGGAGAATAGCTGGGTGACACTTTACACTGTGGAGTTCAGTGAAGACGGGAAGACATTCGCTCCTTATAAGGAAGAAGAAAACACAAAGGTTCGTATATTTTCGTTGGCTATACATGTATTGATAATATAATAAGATGAGGCGAAATATGCATGCCCTGGCCATGCATTCGACAGTAAATTGTATTGTTGATGTGGTTTAAATTCACAGTAATTGTTAGAGCAGACATACTGTTCTGCAAGGTGTACGGATAAGTGTAAATGTAAAATTAAGATTCAGGTTAAGGTTAAGGTTAGGATTAAGATAACAGTTGAAGTACTTTTTAAAATCATAATAATAAAATCATAATATATAATAAAATCATAACAATAAAATCATAATAATAAAATCATAACAATAAAATCATAATAATAAAATCATAATATATAATAAAATCATAACAATGAAATCATAATAATAAAATTATAACAATAAAATCATAACAATAAAATCATAATAATAAAATCATAACAATAAAATCATAACAATAAAATCATAATAATAAAATCATAATAATAAAATCATAATAATAAAATCATAATAAAATCATAATAAAATCATAATAATAAAATCATAATAATAAAATCATAACAATAAAATCATAATAATAAAATCATAATAATAAAATCATAATAATAAAATCATAATAATAAAATCTTAATAATAAAATCATAATAATAAAATCATAACAAAAAATCATAACAATAAAATCATAATAATAAAATAATAATAATAAAATCATAATAATAAAATCATAATATATAATAAAATCATAATATATAATAAAATCATAACAATAAAATCATAATAATAAAGTCATAATAATAAAATCATAACAATAAAATCATAATAATAAAATCATAATAATAAAATCATAATATATAATAAAATCATAATAATAAAATCTTAATAATAAAATCATAACAATAAAATCATAACAAAAAATCATAACAATAAAATCATAATAATAAAATCATAAGAATAAAATCATAAGAATAAAATCATAATAATAATGAACAAAACAGTATTAAAGTGCATATAGGTTAAATGTTAGGGTAAAGTTAAGTGTAAGGGTACAGTTAATTGTACAAGTAGGTTTAAGTGTTAGGGTACAGTTAATTGTACAAGTAGGTTTAAGTGTAAGGGTACAGTTAATTGTACAAGTAGGTTTAAGTGTAAGGGTACAGTT
>JANUFV010173199.1:0-13004 GCA_024757865.1 Epizoanthus scotinus | reverse complement strand
ACACATCTATCCAGGAAGACCCAGTTCAGACACATCTATCCAGGAAGACCAAGTTCAGACACATCTATCCAGGAAGATCCAGTTTAGACACATCTATCTAGGAAGACCCAGTTCAGACACAACTATCCAGGAAGACCCAGTTCAGACTCATCTATCCAGGAAGACCCAGTTCAGACACAACTATCCTGGAAGACCCAGTTTAGACACATCTATCTAGGAAGACCAAGTTCAGACACATCTATCCAGGAAAACCCAGTTCAGACACATCTATCCAGGAAGATACGTAAAGTTCAGACACATCTATCCAGGAAGACCCAGTTCTGAGACATTTATCCAGGAAGACCAAGTTCAGACACATCTATCCAGGAAGATCCAGTTCAGACACATCTATCCAGGAAGACCACGTTCAGACACATCTATCCAGGAAGACCACGTTCAGACACATCTATCCAGGAAGACCAGTTTAGACACATCTATCCAGGAAGACCTAGTTCAGACACATCTATCCAGGAAGACCCAGTTCAGACACGTCTATCCAGGAAGACCCAGTTCAGACACATATATCCAGGAAGATCCAGTTCAGACACATCTATCCAGGAAGACCCAGTTCAGACACATTTATCTACATGTAGGAAGACCAAGTTCAGCCACATCTATCCAGGAAGACCCAGTTCAGACACATATATCCAGGAAGACCACGATCAGACACATCTATCCAGGAAGACCACGTTCAGACACATCTATCCAGGAAGACCAGTTTAGACACATCTATCCAGGAAGACCTAGTTCAGACACATCTATCCAGGAAGACCCAGTTCAGACACGTCTATCCAGGAAGACCCAGTTCAGACACATATATCCAGGAAGATCCAGTTCAGACACATCTATCCAGGAAGACCCAGTTGAGACACATTTATCTACATGTAGGAAGACCAAGTTCAGCCACATCTATCTAGGAAAACCCAGTTCAGACACATCTATCCAGGAAGACCACGTTCAGACACATCTATCGAGGAAGACCTAGTTCAGACACATCTATCCAGGAAGACCCAGTTCAGAAACATCTATCCAGGAAGACCCAGTTCAGACACATATATCCACGAAGATCCAGTTCAGACACATCTATCCAGGAAGACCCACTTCAGACACATCTATCCAGGAAGACCCCGTTCAGACACATGTATCCAAGAAGACCCAGTTCAGACACATCTATCCAGGAAGACCAAGTTCAGACACATTTATCCAGAAAGACCCAGTTCAGACACATCTATCCAGGAAGACCCAGTTCAGACACATCTATCCAGGAAGACCCAGTTCAGGAACATCTATCCAGGAAGACCAAGTTCAGACAAAAACATGGCATCCTAAAAAGTTAGCTGCTAGCCAAGTATCCTGCAGCACAAGCACAAATACATGTATACAGTGTATATAGATAAGTTCTGCAGATTTATTAGCTTGCATGCGCATAACCCATGATTTACATTTGTACAGTAGGCTGTTTGGTTTTCAGCAGGATATATAGATGATTCTTTGTATTTTCTTCAAAACGAATACCGGTAAGTGTCAAGGTAAATGCAAATTAAATTAACAGTACATGTGACGAGTTGTCATGATCCCCAAACTTTTGAATCCTACCATATACTATAGATAATGCAGTACTGTAGAAAATCATAGCATGTGACTGCAATTGAAGAAAATTGTAAGAAACTGGAAGAAATTGTATGGTTTTGTAGTGCACATGAATGAGCAGTCGAATGGCATTCGAATTCAGATGCACAAAAGGCATTGAAGACAGAATGGTAAATGCTGTCGGAGCAACATTCACAGCAAGTAGATACCGTAAGTACTTACCGTATTTATTCAAATAAGCGCCCTGGGCACCTACTTAATTTTTTGATTTTTAGGGTGGGTGCTTATTTGAGGTGGGCAATTAATCGAGGCTGGGCGCTTATTCAATTTTCACCATTTTCAGCCACACATTTTCAATAAGTTTATTTTCCATCAACAAAACAAAGAAGAAAGAACAAATTGTAAAGATATAACAAAACAGAATTAAAATTTTTCATTACATGTTTTAGCCTCGATCACTACCCAGTAGAGCTATTGCCACGAAATTTGATAGGGAGATTTTGCAGATGAAAGAACTTTGTGCCCACATTTACATTCAAGTTCAAACATTGAGGAAAGTTCCAGCATTTTCATACAGTCAGCAAATTAATAAAATTATGAGCCAATTATACAGTAAACTGTTATTTTTATTGAGTATTTACAAAAAATTTTGGAGGGGGTGGGCACTTATTTGAGGATGGATACTTAAGTTTTTATGGCCTTCTGGGTGGATGCTTATTCAAGGTGGGTGCGTATTCGAGGTTGGGCATTTATTAGAATAAAATAATATGGTATCAGACTTGAGTACAGTCCCCACATACGGCCTCATCCCTTCTTGCCAGCTATGGCCTAATCCACATTCAATTCACAAGCATTTCAACTTTTTGCGCCACGATTACACTACTACTGTACATGTATTACATTTGTACGCCTACTACAATTTTCCACAATTTCCCATGAAAGTGTAAGGTATCGTATGGTACAAATAATTGAATGCAGAAAATTAAATATTTTAGTAAAGTGAAATCTTGTGAGACTTATTTGAAATGCAAATTCCAATAATAAGGTTCAATATGGTTTTATAAATGTTATTATCACCACTATGCATGCCTAGTAATATTTAATAATAATAATTTAATAACAATAATAATAAATAATAATAATATCCTTTATCTGATCGCCTACTCACTAAAAGAAGGGCTCTAGAATAGAAACTTGTGATAAAAATAATATAATAAAAATACTACATAGAGACAAAGAAAAACTTTGTAAATTTTGAAATTAAGACAACGAGAATTGAATCATGGAAGGTGATTGATAATAAACCGGAATCTATAAATTCTAAATGGCCAAACAGTAAAATACACACTGTATTGTAATTTGAAAAATGCATGTACATGTACTATTAAATGAACCCCTACTCACCCAAAACGTTTATGTACACTTATGAAAAATAATATCAAAAATTGTGAATTCATGAACCCTACAATGTAGGTAACACTTTACTAAACTTTTCTATTAAATGAGTTTACACCGATTAACTATTTGGTCATGCAATAAAATGTGTACAATATATAATTATTGGCACAAAGTTGGAAAAATGCAGCAGAAATATACTTACATTTGGATGTCCTTCTCGTAACATCTTGTGTACAACCATCATGGCTTTCCAACACATTATCACTTGTGAAGGCAATGGCATCTTGCCAAGATTGTTCCAGAATATGGAAGCACCTTTTTCGCGCCAAGTGCCAATAATGACACTTAAACAAAGCGTTAAGGCAAAGTACATGTAAAAGTACATGTACATGTACAATGTAAATAGTGAGGTCAACCCAAACTAAATTAACTGACCAAAGCAAGCTGGAGTACTTAGAACTATCTAGATACTGATCCATGTGATAACTATTTCAATCACATCATACTGCAATTTCATTAAATAGACTACTTCAAAACCCAATGCAAAAAATAATGATAAATATACCAATGGTTAATCGGAAGAGTGTCACGAAAGTATTACATCATGCACACTTGTTCAAAGAAGATAAAGATTCTTCTTCTTGTGACAAGAACAATTAACACTAGATCTCATTCATTAAGAGATAAAAAACAGTATCTCCTCCCCATTGTGTAATTTTTTTTAATTATTCAATTAGCAATAAATTACCAAATGTGCTTATTAACATGATTGTGGAATAAAAGTGATATACTGTAAATGTATAAATAGTACGCATTCAATGTGTTCAGATATCTTATCAAAACAAGTTAATGTTGATAACAATGTTCCTGCTCATTTCACACTAGCTACATGTATACTTACAAGTACAGTATATATGGCAATGTACATGTACAATGTAACTTATGGATATACATGTATTATATTATCAACATTCGAAGATACATGTACATGTATCTCTGCAAGGCCATGTAATATCCTCTATATATATATATATACATGTATCTTCTATATGTGCATATAATATATATACAGTACATTTATTATAATATACATGTACTCACTAGATAATGACAATGGAGCACTCTACTACAGACTATAGATTATATCAGCTCATATCCTATTGGTAGCGAATTCAAAATGGCAAAACAATTTTACAGCAACACAAGCGATGAAGATTTTTCAATAAAAAATACTCCAATCCATCAATAAATAAACAAATGTATGACACACTTTCTGAAAATAAATTTAATACAACAAAGTGGAAGCACAAAAATTCTTAGAATTACATGTAGTTTGATATGAACAAGAAACAGCCATCAATACAGTGTAAACTCATATTGCAAAACAACACTGAGATAAGAAGATCTTTCAAACTAGCCGACCTTACTTTTGCAGATAAATACTCCGTTAAGAACTTATAAAAAATATTACGTTTATCACTTGCCATAAACAAGATAGTACAGCAACCGTGACTCCATTAATCCAGAAACACGAACCACGATGCAGCAAATGGCAAATGTTCAAAGGAAAACAGATAAAAAAAATTAATGTCAGTCTGTCACTGAAATCAGTTATTACAGCCAGTGAACACTGAAGGCAGTTCAGGAAAACAAAGCCACACTTATTCAAGTATTGCCCACAGATACAGTACAAACCACTTTTCTCCAAGTCAATTGCCAACTTGTATTTTGTAGTTTTCACAACTCTGCCACAGCTGCCAACATGAAGATTCACAACTAGCCAACTTAGTTTTTTCCTGGCTCAGGATTCTCGCAATACTTTTAAGGACTTGCTCGGATTACATGTACTTGAGACATTGTTGTTTAACTTAAAATATTTACAAAAGCAATTCCAAGTACTGTTTATTTGATTAATAAAGGCTTCGAATTGCCTGCTTTGTATAAGTACAGCAACTGTTCATGTGATTCAGTCTGATTCACATGATTACACATTCAATGAGTAGAAGTGAAGAAAAAGTTTGTAATTTTCTTGTGTTTCAATCATAGTCAAAAATACATAATGAGTTTTTATATAAATTATGTCAACTTTATATAAATAAAAATTAATAAGTAAAATGTATATAATAAAACAATTATTCCATTCGCTCTCGTCGTAATGAGCTTCGTTGTATACGAGCTCATACATGTACTGTATGTATGTCGATTGAAACTTGAAAGTAACTCGAGTTTCACGTGTTAAGCGATCATCAGACTGTACAGTTTGAGATGTAATAATTAAATTTAAGAATGGTTGTAGTAATTACCATCTGCTTTCTGTTTGGCTGCATATACATGTAACTTATTTTCGAGACAGCATTTAGTAATTAATTCAGATCTTTTATTAAGTAATGCAGACTTGTTACCAGTTAAAATAAAGAACTTTTCTCCATTAGATATAGATTGCAATGGGAAGAGTTTTTAGAGCATGCAAGGGCTTTCATGCTTAAGAATTTGACGTAAACAGTGCCCTGATCCTACACTGTAAAAGTTCCAAATGTACCAGTTGCCTGCAGTCCTACTGTAGCTGGAAAGAAAAAGTATCCCAGACTTTCAGGGGAATGAACAAATCAATCATGTAATTATATATCTAGATGTGTTTTGCCAAAGCTTACAAGTTTATAGCTTAAAGGATATTTCTCACATGCTTCTCTTTCACTGCACATTCTGTCACATTTACAGCTTTAGAGATGGCTTCAACCTGCACATACAAGTCAATGGAGAATAATGTATTAAATAATTTAAATCATAATTTAAATAATTATAACATATTTATATCTATTTCACAAAAGTTATTTTTATTATTTGCAAGGGTTCACTAATGCTTGACAATCCCTATTATAAATAATTAAGTTATATAATTTTGTTTTGAAGATCAGAAGGCCGCCGGAAGTTTTGAAGTCTGTGAACTCTGTGAATATTATATCAGTTAGTTCGATCTTCAGCAAGCAGTCCACTAGCATTCTCAATACAACGGGCATTCATTTTCACTCACAGCAAGATATCAATCAAGTTTTATATGTTATATTCTAAAACAAAACAAAACATCACAAATATTATATGAATCAACTACATACATGTACTTTGTACATATGTGAATCGATTTGCATTTGTTGACTTTTCGGTTGACACGATCAAGGCACTTGGCAATGGTTTTAAAACGTTATAAGATCGACCGCAGCTAAAATTATGATATTTTAATTGTGTTCACTTTTTTTCAAAACAGTCATGTCTTTTTGAAATGACTTATCATTGCACATCGCTCAATCATTGAATGCTTTTAAAAAAATATGAAATGTAGTGGTGTATTTTAGTTAATAAACCCACGCTAAACTTTTCTATGTCGGGATTGCGGCGTGCGTGTAGTATGTTTGTTGTGTGAGATTTTTACCTCAGTTTTTAAAACTCTGCTAATTTTTTATAACAGTAATTATTCCATCCTTCCTCATCCTTTCTCATAACTTTTTTTTAAGACAAACAAGCGCCTTTCAATAGACAATAACCATCTTCTAATAACAATAACTGCCTTTCAATAAAAAATAATCGCCTTAGTTGCAATTTGTTTGCACTTTCAATCGCCTTTTGGAAAATAGCACACCACCTTTCACCCGCCTTTTGAACAATGACGACTGCCTTTTGCTGCCTTTTGCCAAAAAAAGGCGCTGTCTTGGCTTTGAAGGCCTAATACACCTTTTCGTATGCCGAGGGTCACATATTGCAGCTGTGGCTCAAATACAGCTATGAAGCAGAGCCATAATGAGGGCATGACTTCTCCAACCTTGCCCTACCTCAACTACATGTACATGTATACATGTACAGTTTTCTATAATAATATAATGAACTCCAAAATGACATTTTGTGAGCATGGTTCTATTGCCTCATGCTTTTCTTCAATAATTATTAAGTCTGTTTTTGTGGTTTCGATTCTCAGTCACAGTTTTACAGTAATTACAATTTAGTTATTCCAAAGTTTGCAAGGGCTATCTATCATTCAAAGCCTCAGCAAAGTGAGTATCACAGCTGAAGCAAGTTGGAGCACAAACAAAGCCAGTTATCCATGGCCAACTAATCCAAGCTACATTATTGCAACAAAGTCAACAAACTGTTACTGTATCAATCTGTACAGATCTATATCTATAAATATTAATGACTAAATTAACACTAGAATTAACGAATGAAAAGTTAACTTTTTATCATTGCACTAGCTTGCAACATCTAGAGTTTAGCTATTTTTAAAAGCTACAAACATTCAAAAGATGTACCGGTATTGAAAATTCGCCCTATTGTCTATATTTTACAATCAAATAAATCAGGAGAATTTAGTACATGTAGTTTTGTTATAATTACACTAAGTTGATAAAAGTATTAATAAAACCCTTTCAGCCCTTAAAACATGCAAACTGATGTACATACTACATGTACTTTATTCTCATTAATGTTCTCTATAATTATTATATTTTATAAAAAAACAAGTTAGGTGAATTGAAAATTGTATCTTCAATTTGATGTTTCTTATCAGTGCCTTAATATCCATGACCAAACTACAATCAATGTTGCAACTTAACTTGAGCTCAAAGCTTAATAGCATCGTCAAATGCACTTTTTAATCTGTGATGGCTATTAGTGTTAATGGCAACAGAGTAATCATCAAAGAAGTATGACCACCTACACGTACATGTACATGTACTATTGCCTGGTCCCTGTTCAGCTTTTTCTTTTTGGCTGCAGCTACTGCATTTGATTAGTGCCAAAATACAATGTACAACCAATTTTGGTGACGTATCCAACATGAATGGCTGTGAGAAGCCTAGCCAATAACAGACTGCAGTTTTTCTGTGCATGTTGTTCAGACAGATTAGACAAGCAGCCATATCAGAGGTGAATGTATAAAAATAATTCTTACTGTAGGTACGTTAAAAAGTGCGACAGAGTTTAATTTTTCAACAGTTGTGGATGCTGCCAAAGTTATCAATACTATTCTATCCTGTTTGTGTACCATCAATGATGTTGAATACGATCTGTTGGACATCGATTTTGTTTCTTGTACATTAATTCCAACAAAACACTAAGGTGAATTTGTCCCAATGAACAAGTGTAAACACATATAAATTATAACTGAATAGAAATTTTACATTTTAGTCAACTACAACAATTTTATAAATTCCATGTTTGTATTGTACTTTAATTTATACCTTGCATTACAAGTGTTTTTTTCTCCTTTTTCATAATAATTACATTCGTACCTACATATAGAAACATGGACTGTTTTTAATTCCCTAATGCTTAGAAGTAGGTAGATATTTGTCACTTGTATACTGTGTCAGTCAATATTTACTATAGTAGCACATCAATACCTATAATATAGAGAAATGTTAACTGTTTTTTCAGTCCAATACAAAAAAAGTGGTAAATGACTGTGATAAATTCTAGTACACATAACTTATCTTACTACTGCCGGGATACTGTATTGCAAAACTCTCCACATGGTCAATTTGAATATACATGTAATATTGTAAGTTCTACATGTATACTGCATATATACCACATCTATGCTTAATATAATATGTAGGAGTTACTAAAGGTAATGAAATGCTGCGATCGAGTCGATGGCCACAGCTAGTTTACGCATTCTGTGAATAGTATCAGCAATTATGAAGGGTTGTGTTTATGCAAAACCCAAGCCAACAGTGTTATTTAGAAATTTCTTTGTGCAACAAAAAATATTTTAGTGCAAAGCATTGGCAAAGATGTTTTATATTTATATTATTCAAATTCTGGCTCCACCTGTCTGTCTGAAGATTTGCTTTGACCCGTGATGTGTGACACAAATCACATTTTCACTTTTTGCAAACATATTCTTGCAGTAAACAAATTAAAAATGTCTATAATTTAGAGCCACCTAGGTAAATCGAACAACTATCATGGTTGGATTTAGGCAAATTTTGTAGCAAAATGGCAGATATTTGAGTATCCAAAAGCACGTCTGTGTTTGCATCAGAACCTAATCATAAATCAATTCTCACCTGATCATCTTCAAGATAATTCGCTTCGCTCTGTCTAGATCTGTACAGTAAAAATCTCAGACTCAGGAAAAATATTCTCCTGTACAGGCCTCCTACTTGGCTATTTTAAAAAGATATTTGCATTTTCAATATGGCATATATAAACATCTATGATCCAAAATAAATGACAAAACGAAAAAACAGAAACGAACAAACACGTATGTACATGTACATGTACTGACAATAATTGCTCATACTTGAAATTTATGCATAATTTTAAAATACGATTTCAAGCCAATGAATAGACCTACTGTAATGCCGTACAAATCTCTATAATCTACAGCCAGAGGTAAATTCAGGGATAAATGATATGTAGTTGTGTCCGTTGCATGTTAAATCCGAAGGCTTTGAAATTTGAAATGGTTTGTAATACAATTATGGCGCCATGCATAAACAGTATACAAGTAATTGACACCAGAACTAATAATATTCATGCTATGATTACACTAATATATTAAAGAATCACCAACTAGACAAATGTGGAATGATATATGTACACTGTGATTTAGGTGAGTATAAACATATTTTAGGAGCAAATTCAACGTGTAAGAATTCATTAAAGCAATAAACAGACGATTATAATTTGTACATGTACTGTATGCAGGTTCAAGGAACTCATGCACGCGGTACAGATATTGGGATAAATAGATTCACAAGTTTCTTTAAAATAGTTCAGAATATGGTTTCCTCGATGCGAGAGTAACTCTGAGATATACAAAAAACTATATACTTTTAAATAAACTTAACGCTATACATGTACGTTGGGTACCGCATATGTTCGATATGTTGGGATAAACAATATTACTATAATCTACAGCCAAAAGTAAATTAAATAACTTTATTCAGGGATAAAATAATGATAAGTAGTTGTGTCAGTTGTATGTTAAATCCGAAGGCATTTCGCTTTAATACACCCTGAAGAAACGATTGAGTATGTGTCACAAGAACTGCAGAATTGAGGTACAAGCGATCGATCACTCGTTTCAAACAAATCATTGTTAGTAATATGCAATTGTGGAAGCGATTTTGAAACAGTAATTTCAGTCTATTTTCAAATGTTATCTATTAGCATAGTAAAAGTAACCGTATTAAATAATTATATGCAGGATAATGGTGGGAATAACTGTTAGGTTTACATGTACCTCGATCTGACAATCTGTGACTGTAAATTATAAACATGGGCCTTGATAGCCGAGTATCATATTTCTTGCAAAGGTGTTCTTCTTCAGCAGGATATTGTCAGTGTCAGTAACTAAAAAATGACATCACTAACACATACAAGTTATTATAAAGAAACACTGAGGAACCCAAACTTCAAGAACATAGATGGCTCTTAATTGTGCTGTCTCTTCATTTAGTTACAAGGTTAGGACAAGTTTTCAGTCAGTTGTTCAGTAGTCCCAGCTATAGGAAGAACTATCAGCAAAACCATGTGACCGATACAGCGGAGTTGATAAGTCTTCATACTATGCTCGGTCTACCGAAGGCAGTCGATGAATCTAGTTCCCAGGACCCTTTCAGTTGTCAGAAGATATCACATCATGCAAAACTGGTCGATGGATCCATCCATCCACCCATTGACAACCTGCAGGTATAGACATGCGCATGAAAAGCACATGACCGAATATTTTGCTGCTCGCCTAGGGCTCGCAACAATTACCTACAACTTCCTGCAGCTGGTGTACCGTATAATATAAGAGAAAACATATATGATATTACTGGTTAATAAAAGCAATCAAACAGTCTCATGCATTTATATATCTAGTGTTCCTAAAACTGTTTCTAAAAATACTGCATACATGTACATGTAGACTACCAATATTGAGATGAAAACTAGAACAGTTCAACTGAAAGGTCAGGGGTTCAAAGTTTAAACAATTTCATGTCAGCAAATAAAGAATGTGATTGACAGAAGGTAACAGTCACTTAGTTACATAAATTATCTAAGTCTAAAAATAATTGCTAAATGTACACTGGAAATTCACATACCTGCTGTGAAACTCTATGTGTGCAATGGTCTAGCACATACATGTATATTGATCTACTTAGCACAATACCCTGGTAGGTTATTATAATCTAACTGGCAACCAATTTTTTTATACAAGAACAATTTTCATTTTTCAGGCTGAATGTGTTCTTATGTATATGGTACTTTTTTAACCAAATTTCAGCCTGAGTGTTCTTAATCCACTTGTTCTTTTATGCAGGTTTTTACTGCATGTACTCAATAGAAAATAATCAAACAATGTAATCCCTACTCTAACAAATCCAAATGATGCAACCTATGCCTATGTGAGAAGTTTACCATTATTTGCCACCCAGAGCTGGGATGAAATAGTAGAAATGAATTTGTATCAACTTGCAACTTGTTCATAGAAAGAAATATCTATTATGTAATCAGTGACTGACTAGCTATCACACCCAAACAATATGAATATGACATTCTATATTCAATTGAAAGTGTGGCAAGAGAGTGGCAACAGAGATGTAGTGAAAGTTCAAATGGAGTAACTCAAGTTTGTCTTTTTTGTTTTCCTATTTGTTCCTGCCAATGAATGAGGCAGCACATATAATCTAGCTATACCCAATTGATAGGCCAGAGTGCTGGCAGGAAGATTCTGCTTGGTTGGGCAAGGGAATTCTAACAATTAAGTTATAGCCAAGATCTGTTATAACATTACATCTAAAGCAGATGGGACTTTTTAGAGCAAACCAGCTTGACACATGAAAAGGTTAGAAACAACATGTCACCAATTACTAAATTTTAATGCTCTAATATAATAGATAATGTGCGATTCACATGATTCGGGAATGACTGCAGAAACTGAGAAAGGCATGATCTAAACTTACGTCTGCTAATTTTGAAATTGATCCTACAAATAACAATATAATACATTTTAACTGGAATATAGTTAAAAATATAGTTAAAAATAAATACAATACAACAAAGGATGGATGAATCACTGAATGTTGCACACATTTGTCTGATTTGACAACCAGAACAGAGGCACTAGGCAGAGGCAGAGCATATTCGTCGATGCAAATAATTAAAACAATGAACATACATAAATATAAGTATGACCCACAAACTGATCATGAACTCAGATAAACATTTTCTACTTAAGTATAACATAACAAGTATAAACACTTCAAGCTACCCAACATAATGTTTTCTCTCACAATCAAGATACAATTTCAATTTCATTTCCCGCCACAACGAACTTCGACCTTCGTGAACTGACCTAGTTCTACATCCAGCCCACTTCCGAGAATTCTAACTTCACATTTCCAAAGAAAAACTCAATACACGGCAGATAAGCAGTATCGTTAACTACTGGGAACAGAAATTTGTATAAACTTTAACATGATATCCCGTAAACATTAACTAATTTCTTCCATTTGGATGTATTAAGGGACGCGACATCACGACAAAAGTCCTACGAATTGTTCCGTTTTAAACCAACAAACCTGTTCCTTTTCAAGTTTTTCTCTATCCTGCATCAAACTCGGCTTCTTACTCCCAAGCTGTGGGATGTTCATTATGAAACAGCGTATGCCGAATGGCTCTCCACAGCAAAAGATCCAACACAAACTTCTCCAAGTTTTTAAATTAATAAATACGTAACACAGCCTTTCCAACATCCAACACATTCACTGATCACTGTTTACAATTCTCTCTACATACCACATATTGTTGCATTGTGGGTAAAAACAAGCCACAGGGAACCCACGTTTGTTCATTATTAAATATAGTGTGCTGAAAATGTTACTAGCTGCCTGTGGTCGTCTCTTTTCTTTCGAAAATCTATGAGAAACAGCGAGAAAGAGACCGATTTTTATGCGAGCGCCGTCTGTTTATTGATCGAGATGGCTCGTCAT
>JANUFV010173088.1:0-13007 GCA_024757865.1 Epizoanthus scotinus | reverse complement strand
CAGTTATAAGTTCACTGATGTAGGGAGGAGAGAGTCCGTGAATAGCCTTGAAAGTGAGTAGCAGGATCTTGAATTGAGGTAACAACAAATTACCTGGTAGAGTTGGGAAAACAGATATAATATAGTTTTTGCTTGAATATATATCTTATTGTAATATTTTGTGGACAATAATAATATCGTACTGTTTATTTGGTCATTTCCATCCAGTCTTTTTACAGCTGGGATCAGGCATTTGGACAGAAATTTCTGCCTGACTTCAATTCCCTGCCTAAGCTCGACCTTTTTACATTTAGTCCTCGTGTTTTCCCTCACATCATGCTATAGTCAACCTAAATCTGTCCTATGAAAATCATGCAAATAGCGAGTTTGTAACACATGAAGCGACTATAGGAGTGAATAAAAAACATATAACAAAATTAATCTGGAAGCAGATGTTGCATTTTCAACAACTTAATAGATCATATTGCACGCTTTTAACCGCACCTAATGCCTATATGCAGCCTCTTATAATCTGCATAAAATAAAAAGCAATTGATTAATTTACATTTACATAAAAATTAAGCTTCCATAATTCATCCTGATGCATGTGGTTAAGCAACCGTAAATTGCATAATTATGCTATATAATACGTCATGCTGAACCAGAATGTTGGTGTTATTAACAAAATTAAACCAAGAGGATTCTATAGTTGGATGTGTAATGAATACAAAAAAGGATGTGAACTATAAGTAGTATAGTATGCTCAAAAAAGCTCAAAAAAGGTCTGCAATGGTCCGCGACGTTCCGTAGGGTGATTTGCATATTTTGGTCCGCAAGGAAATACATGCAACTAATTTACATAACTGTACGCACATCATTTCCATAATGTACATATAGATAATAATTAGAATGGTCCCTAATCTGATTTAAATAACAGGTTCAAGTTGTTTTTACAAACAATATTTTATTAATAGGGGTGGATAGAGTTGCTGACCTGAAAGGAACCTGCCCAGCTGCTATAGTGTTCAAGAAACAATACATGCTGACGTCACATGCAGAGTGCATAGTAACTCTAGACTGACTACAATGGCTTTTGTACGGTGGCCTATTAGTTCCATCAGGTTCTCGCGTGTCAATTTTCCTTTTCCCGACCTCCAACATTTTTCACGACCTCCAAATCTTTTCACGACCTCTAAATGTTTTTCACGACTTCCAAAATTTAGTCTTCCCGACCTCCAAAATTTTTCATGACCTCTAAAATTTGTCACGACCTCCAAAATTTGTCACGACTTTTTTGCCGACCTTTTTCCCGACTTTTTTCCCAAATTTTTGCCGACTTTTTTGCCGACTTTTTTGCCGACTTTTTTGCCGACTTTTTTTCCCAACTTTTTTCTTGACTTTTTTCCCGACATTTTGTCAACGTGTTTTCACGGGCTCACTTAAAGTTAATGTGTACGTAGTTTTCAGAAGAGAATCAATGGATGTGTTCAATATTTTAATCACCGAAAAGAAAGGTTCTGCCCAAGTTGTGCCGTGGTCCTGTGGAGCATGCGCGAACTGTTGCCATGTGACGCCTTATAATTTGAAATCGAGGCTCTCATACGGAAAGCGTTTCCTAACATGTTCTACAGTAAGTTGTTCTAAGCTGTTCTAGGATTTAATGGATTCATAACGAATTGCAGAACTGCACCCATTCTAGGTATTCCTACTGATGATAAACTACTGATTTGTGTTTTATTCGAGCATTATGTAGTTTTCTGCTGCAAATTATGTATTTTGCTGCCGTTTTAGCACGATGGGCTCGTACTGGGTACATGTCCGCTAGCTTTTCATTAGCGAGATATATTTGTGTATTGTAAATGGCCGCCCATCAATGAAAGAAGTCTCTGCCTGGCCACCGGCCGCCTCCCCATAAGTTTGCGATGTAGGCGTCATACCTTTTTGCTCGCCAGAATCGTGCCCACAGCCACCTGAGGGCGTACTCTATGGGTTAGACGTGCCTTCCCCGTCACCATGCCCGTCATCATGCCCGCCACCCAAGGAAGCAAAGGTTCTCTATCGCCGTCGCCGTCCATCGTACAGTGACATTATTGTATTCTATATTAGACATTGTCTAAATAATTTCCAATACATAGAGAGAGCCATGATGTCAGAAGTAAGTGAACAACTTGATCCCACCCTAGCAGTCAAGACACCAGGGCCGCTGAAAGGCGAACGTACGCGCCATAAAAAGGCCTCCCCTGGGAAAAACTGTATGTCTCGGTGCCGCGGCTGGATAAAAATGCGGTCATCGTCCCGGGTAGTCTGGGCCTGAGGTTTGATCTCAATGTGGGCGGCGGCAAAGAAGACAACTACGTGGTTGACCATGTTGCCGCCGCTCTTGTTGACCGATTGAAAGTTAAGTTTGCAGGCGATATCCTGCAGGACACGAATAGATACGAATTTATCGGATTTACGCCGACCTCTTCCTGACGAAAAGACAGCAGCAAAGCAATGTATCGGCAGGTATTTATAGCTCCGACCTCAACAAGCTCAGGTCGGGAGCCGCCAATCTCAATAAGGGCAGCGCTTGCAACAATGGTATGCTCGCCGCGTTCGGTAAAAAATACCGAATCCCGCTTGATCACGAAATTCTGACCGATCACGGCGTGTTCAATCCCCGAACGCTGACGGACGCCCTTACTTTCAAAATCAAGCTCGCGGACGCCAAGGCGGTTATCCAGGGCTCAGACACTAAAAGCTAGGCTATAAACTAACCAACATAGAGCTAGAGTACGAAGCGATCCGTGATAAGAGCCTGGCCGAGAACACAGCCGGCCGCTACCAAAACGGCAAGAGTTTCTACAATGACAACATCACACTGCACAAGAGGTTCAGCATCGCTAAGGATAATGATAATAAACGAGTGCATCAACGTGCCTCTAATGTCAATGAAAGGGATCTTGCTCTTGTTGGTCGAGACTTTTACGGCTGGCACTCGCGATAGTTATAAGTTTATCAATCCCGACATCACCTCAGGCAAGGTTACGGTTGATGGATTGCCAAACAAAATTTACAGCCAAGGTCTCCAATTGGTGGACTTTTGGGACGAGGCCGAACGGTATTTCGTGAAAAAGCCTTACGAGACTGCCACGTACCCTCTTGTGTATTACACAGAAAACAAGTTTGGCTTGATAATTGATCTGCGCTTAGCCTCGGAAATATTTTTGCACGGAAGTGGCCTTTGACTGGTGGATTCAAGAGGAGGGGTGCAGTTGGAGATTAAAAGGACAGCAGGGGGCTCGGGCACTGTAAACTGCCACATGTTCGTGATGGGTGACGCCCAGCTTGAACTATTAAATAGTCAGTTAAGATCTATACTATACTAGAGCCAACATGGATCCCGACAAAATCCCATTCAACGCTTTGATAGTGGAGCCGACGAATTGTGGGAAAACCCTTTACCTCGTGAAACAGCTCTATGGGCCTTTCAAGGGCAAGTTCGACTACATTGTTTTGGTCTGCAACACCTCCGCGCACAACAGGACATACGAATGCTTTGCCGAGAAACGATAGCCGCGTGTTTATCGTTACTCCGGCGCAAGATAAAGTCGATGTGCTCCTTCAATGGCTGAGCGAATTGTTTGAAAGGCACCAACACCTTGTTCATAATTGACAACTGCGCTGCCTCCAAAGAGGACCAACCAGCTGGTGAAATTAGTTTTCAGTGCCTGGCAATTCGGCATCAGTGTCTGGGTTATCACCCAGCAGTTCAACATCATCGCCAAACCCTTCCGCGAGAACATTGCGACCATCGTCCTCTTCTACACCCCTTCAGCGAGAGACATGAAGGCGATATTGGAAAGTTACGCCAAAAATGTACTCACCTGCGCAACTCACGCTAGACATCGCGCCGGTGATTGGGCTGACATTGCTGGCCGAAAACATATTCGGGAAAGGCAGTGGCTTCCTGATGAAGATTGTAGCTGCTATGTTGGCTAAGGGCTTTCTACAAGCTCGTCACCCGTCCGTAATCGTTGTGGTTGTTGATCCAACAACAACGGTGACTGAAGAAGACACCACGATGGTGATGATTTAGAGTCAACCGATGATGATATGCTCGATTGAGTTAGAGGATAACATGCATGTTAAAATTGAACCTATTTATTTTTTACTTGCTATAATTCATTCACAATAGAACAACCTGCGCAACAACCTGCGCAAGTACCTGCTCATGTACCTGGACAGGTACCTACCTAAAAACCTGCACATGGAAATTTTCCTACGAAAGTAATTCTGCAAAATAATACCCCTACGGTTGCGCCTCCATATATCACTGCAAACGAGCCAAAGATCAAACCTGTGCCAAGTTCAGGAAGAGTGGCTGCCTGGAAGGCTTTAGCTGAACATAATAAGAAAGCCCGAGAAGAGAATCTCGCTAACATGGAGGAACAAAAACAGCCGGAACAGCCGGAATCGGTGGCGCCCACCATGGCTGAAACTGCGCGTAAACCTGCAGCACCACTGCGCCGCAATGCCGGAGCCCCCCGAGAAACAGACCATGCCCTCATTCTTCTATTTGCTTACTATTGCCGGACTTCTTGTTTCACTAATGGGGTTGTACTATAAGCGCCGCGAAGCTCTTGAGCTGTTCAGAAAAAATGCCGCTGGGCCTAAACCACCTTGTGTCAGCGCCGTCACGGAAAACATGGTTCAACCAGAGTCCCTGCGTTCGCCAACCCCTAAAGGTGCCAATACTTTGTGGCCGCCCATGGATTAGCTAGCATTTAAACATATCAACGTTGAAGATATTTGTAAATCTATACTGAGTGCATTGCTAATAGGACTGAAAACAAAATTGCGCGACTTGAAATTGCACTTGCTGAAATCATGTCGTCAATCTCTAAGAATGATGTTGCGGGTCTCGAAATTGAAGAAGAAGAACTTCTCGGTAAAAATTAAATACAAGAAGACAATTCGAGAGAATCTCGAGGCCCCAGAAGAGAAAAGAGCTCTCTTGGAGGCGCAAAAATATTCAACGCTTTGATTTAGAAGGGATCCCTGTATGGTTTGCTCTACTCCTTCTTCTACCATGTATGTATTCGATGAATACGATAAGGCACTCCGAGAAAAACGCGGTATGCCTTCAGCTTGATGTGCCAATACTTGCGGGCCGTTCATGGACTGGCTGGCATTTAAACATATAAACGTCGAAGATATTTGTAAATCTATACCTCGTGCATTGCCAATATGACTGAGAACAAAGTTGTGCGTCTTGCCGTTCTTAGGCACAACAATATACAAAGGAAAACCTTTCAATGATAAAGGCCATCTAGATGTCCGCACTCATTTCAAACCAACTGAGAAATTCCATTATACACAGTTCAAACACAGTTACCCGCTAGGAGTTAAAAAAGGTTTTGTCAAAGGTGAAGCTTAAAGATTACTAAGAACAAACTCCTCAAGAACAAGTTTTGAGGAACAAATTAAAGATTTTAAAACACGCTTACAAACCATAGGTTATCCCAAAACACAAATTAACAACACCATGGCGGTATTGAACTTTTACAACAGAAGTGCGACTTTACAACAAATACCCAAGATGCGTAAACAAATGCTACCTTTTGCCACTAATTTTAATCCAACAACTCCAAACATTAAACAAATACTGTTAAAGAACTGGCATTTAGTATAAAACCAAGCAGAACTCAACCTTATCTTCCAGCAACTACCAATTGTGTCGTACAAGAAAACGCAGTCACTCAAAATCATGCTTGTCAGAGCCAAGCTTTAAGAAACTCAGTATATACACATCTCAATACAAACCGGGGAAAACAAATTTAATACATTGTAAATTACGCTGTGCAGGCCTGTCACCCACTATACCACAAGCAATATCTCCAGGACCATGCAGAAAATTTTGCCAAAGTCTATTTAAAGCGCGCGTACTATATACATAGAACCATTATGGCAACCATTACGATCGTACTCGGTGGTGCGCTTGTCAATGCGAGCGCCTTCATTGGCAGAAACTACCTGGCTCGATACCTTTCGGGCTAACAAACAGAAAAAAAGGCCTGATCGGGTCTTCGAGAATACCATGCCGATGTTGATCGCTTTCAAGAAGGCTGCGAAAAGCTCAAATCCTGGGTTGCAGCACAAGACCGGGTGAAGCATGTCGCCGCGCAGAACTTAACCAATGTCGACTTCGCACTCAAGCTCTACAATCAGGTTCATAGCGAGAATCCAACTGTCTCCTCTCTGACACACGCTGAGCAGCGGTTTTCCGATTATTACACTCTTAGCCAGAATCAGAAAACTGATGAACTGATGTTTGTGGGTGGCAACGTTCTCACCTTCGGATACATTGCCAGCCGCTTCATTTAGGTATATTGCTCTTTGCCAGGGCCACGCACGCCAAACATGCATGCCCCTTAGCTTAAAGTTTCCGCCTGATTCACACACCTGTGTGATATTGTTAGGCTGTTAGAATACGTGACGATGGCGGCGAAAAACAAAATTGCAGCACAAACAACGAAGTTGTCGAAAATCCATTACAGCCCGCTGGGATACTGGAAAGGGCTCGCAGCCATCAAGAGCCTTGCCACTGCAGCTAAGGTTTCTGAGGACGAGGCCCACCGATGGCTCATAAAACAGGCAATCTGGCAGGTCTATCTGCCCCCTCCAAGATGCATTCCGCGGCCCAAGTTTGATGTGCCGACGCCAAACGAGGTCCTACAGGCCGACCTCTTGTTTTCGCCGCACAACCGGGTGCGACGGAACACCTACAAGTATGCCCTCACGGTGGCTGACGTGGCATCACGCTACAAGGAGGCTGAACCGCTGACTACGAACGGAGCCACAGAGGTTGCGGGCACTCTCGAAACGATTTACAAACGGGCTCTCCTCAGATGGCCGAAACTACTGAGGTGGACCCGGGTCGCGAGTTTATGGGAGCTGCTACTCCGGTGCTAGCAAAGCACGGGACCAAGGTAAGGCGCGGCTGTGTCGACATACACGGCACCCAAGGTATCGTCGAGCGCTTCAACCGTGCCCTGTTCGAGCGGCTTTTTGATCACCAATACGCCCAGAAGATGAGGTTTTCATCAGGTGAGCGTTCAACGGAGTGGGTGGGTCGGCTGAGCGCCGTGGGTTTCGCACTCAACAGCGAGGTAAGTCGCATGACGGGAAAAACCCCGAAAGAGGCAATCAATGCTAAGGCTGTGACGCAAAAACCCTCTTCCGTGGTGGCTGGTCGGTCCGTCGGCCTCAAGGAATAGAAGCTTCCCTCCTGTGTTTGTGTTCGCTATCTTTACCAGCCCGGCAAGCTGGAAGCGGCCGCCATCGTGTAACCGACCCTATGTGGTCTCTCCAGGCCTGATGAGCCTGTGCTCTACTACTTTGTCCGGGAAGATCTGCTTGTTGTGACGCCCGACACCCAGCTACCGCCGGATGGCGTGCTCAACCACTGAGACGGCATCCTTATGGCCGTATGCTAGGCTAGGGTTTACACCCATTTGCTGCAATCCAGCGCTTGCTGCAGAAAGGGGAAAACGAGACCTTATTCATGTGCTGGCCGTAGATGTGGTGGCGCTCAGACCGCAGCACAGCCATGCCGTGGCGGAAGGTCTTCTTACCAAAGAAGGCCTCTTTATACTGCTCGTGGTGGATGCATTTCTTGACGACATTCTTTCTTACGCCCTTAGCCTTCTTGATGTTTTTTCCGCCGGCCTTGAGGATTGAGTATATTTTGGGGCGCAGGCCTACATACTCGGCGATGGGGCGCCTTTCGCACTTGTCCTTTATCTTACGCAGGACCTTCTTATTCTCTGTGCTGTAGAGCGGGTTGTCCGCAGCGAAATTGGAGGTGTCATAGAGCTCCCGGTGTGCTGCTATTTTGTCTTGATAGACGTCCTCCGTTTGAAGCTCGAAGAGAAGGCTGTCGGTGTCCGTATACAGGAGCCGGTATCGTTCGCCGTACTGCGTCTTCATGTTCTTGTAGTAGAAGTAGTACATAAGAGACTTAATTCGATAGATCGAGGAAGCTCGTGTTTAGATATACGGAGCGGTCGAGGGTCAGACGGCTCTTGTGGATTTGGATCGCCGCAAGGCCGTCATCGAATACATTAGCCCGTGTAAAGGCTGGGCTGGCAAGCAATTGTCGTATCTTGTCCTCGTACCAGCTTCACATTGACTCGCTTGCGTAGGTTCTCCATCGTCTTTCCCAAGACCGAATTGTTCATCAGCCTGTACATGTCTTTCTCAAAGTCGTTAGTTGCCTTCTTCCGGAGCTCGGTGTTCATCCTGATGTAGGGCTCCATCCATGGTCTCTGCCTGAATTTTTGGGCGCGGTGGACCTTCTTTAGGCGCATGCCCAGAGACATATAGAGCTACAGGTTACGTTAATAGAGCACATAACATTCTTTGTCGCGGATGTTGGGAACCAGCTTTTTGACCTCAATTGGTGCCACCCCGACACCTAACAGGTCTTGCCGGTATTCCGACATCCACTCTTTCTGAACAACCATATGCTCCGGAGCCAGCGGGTAGACATTGTGCATTTCATGCAGCTCTTCAGGGTACTCTAGGTCCACCTCGAGGATGTAACCCTCTGGACTGTCTTCCGGATGGTAGGCTATGGCTGCCGCGAGCCGGGTGCAGTCCTCCACCCACCCAAAGCCACCTGTGGGCAGGGGCTGCCTCAATGCCCAGCCGTAGAGGTTGTTCGCTTCGAGATAGATGTTTAAAGTACTCAATGACATGGCCCAAATTGCCTAACAGATCTTTTCACTAAAAAAGCCGATGTTAATAACTACAATTTAAGGGGTTCCACTACCTCATTACAGTTACCACTCCCTAAAACAAAAGACCTAAAGAAATGTTTTTCGTATAGTGGGGCAAAAGTATGGAATTCCCTTCCAGAAAGCATGCGCAACTGTGAGTCATTACCCTCATTCATACTACTCACACATTTCCTACATTATAATTATATTGATTATTATATATGTAGAAGATTAATTGTAAATATTTTATTACTTCACTCAATAGTTTTAATATTCTTAAATATTGTAATTTTTATCCACACGCCCCTTGTGGAAATAGTTTACGGGGCAAGCGCGTTTAAATAAAGTGATACTACTACTACATGTACTACTACTACTACTACTACTACTACTACTACTACTACTACTACTACTACAAGATGGGTCGTAGCCCTCCACCTGCGGGTTGTTGGCCCTGGCATAGAGCCTCGCGGCCATGGAGATGCCGCCGCGCAGTCCCTTTTCGATGAAGAGGTGCTGATTGTAATCGGTAGTTTTCTTGAGCAGCGCACCCAGGAGAGGCCTGGGCTGGTGTAGTGATGCGCAGGATCCAGTCCGTACTGCTGCATGCAGGTCATTCGAAAAGCCTCGAAGACATCTGTCAGGAGCAGGACGTCTGTGCGGTTGTATAGATTGTGGTAGTCCCCTAGGGTGCGACCTATAAAGATCTTTCAGACATTTCATGCATGGGAGTGATCCGCCTCACTGATGTGCGTGTCTGAGATTTCGATAAAAAGGCGAGAGCTGGGAGTCTGCGAACCGCTAGCTCCCTGGAATCCATGTACTCATAGAGGTAAACGCCCTTTCTGAGCAGGAGATTGCGTCTTTCTTTGTTGGACTCGATTAGGACCGTAATTTAACCGCCGTCTTCCCGATACCACGGCAATCCTGCTTGTGGGCTTGCATTAAATCTTCTCGGGAGAATGATGTTAGGCACCTATCGCACAATAATTTACGCCCTTCATATTCAGACTGGTCATATAAGAGTTTGTTTAAGCTCTTAATCTAATGAAACTTGCCCGCCTTCTCGATTAGTAGCAGGTTAATTCTAGGCATGTCCAAGGGCTGTCTGCTGAGACTGTGGATGATGACTCCCTGGTCCAATCTGAACACGTTGATGGCTAAGCCATTCTGTTTTTCAACCCTTGGAACTTGGGAGATGGGCGTGGGGGACAACCCCGCAAGAAGTCCCCTACGGTCAAGGGGTCTGACGGAAGACTAGCTCATCTGGTTTTTCCTGCTCAAACAGACCCATAATCTCATTCTGATAATCTTGGGTTGTTCGCAGTGTTTTGGATGGTTGAAATGGGTCGAACTCCTTCATAATAGCCTCCCTTTTCCTACATTTTCGAGATGAGGGGCCAGGCCGGTATTTTGTTGGAAGTAAAGGACTTAGCAGGCGCGTCTTCGCTGCCTGTGGGATTTTTTCATCTAGGATGATTTTCTGCACAGCACCCTTCATAGACTCAGGTGCCTGCATATCTGCGAGTAGCTGGTCTACATATTCATCCATGGCTCGATGCATATATTCAGTGTGCCATATTTCATTAAAAGGAAATTAAATATTGATAGTGGATAGCCGAAGAAGCTCCTTGTTCTTATCTCGCTGCTTTTGAGCCATAGTTTATTCATCTCGTTTCTATATCCACATCCGAAACAGAGCGATAGTATATTTCTTACCCCTTTACCGCAGACACGGCAAGGCTTTATGCGTGATCCCTTTCGCAGAAGGGCTAAACTTACTCGACAGTAACCTCCGATACAACGCTTATCGCAGAGATTTGTGGAGACCAAAGTTAGCCACTGGCACGTGTGTTTGCTTAACATCTTATTTGTATCTTTGGATATATCATTTGCCAATCTATGGCATATCCTTTGTTACATAAAGATATTCATGTCCGTGAACAGCTCATTGGGGGCCCGCCAGGGGGTGGGGTGGGCCCTATTTGGTGTACTGAGTTGTTGCCCTGGGAGCTCGTATAGTATGAGAGATGGTGTTCCAGAACCGCTATCTCTCATACTACTGACAGTGCTAATATACCAAATCCTACGCAATATCTCGATGCGTTTTACAATTATACGCACGGCGCCGATGGCTGCTAGTTACAATGTAGAAAAAGGTTACAACACGGTGGTCACTACCCATTATTATCGACAAGCGTGTGAGTTCGTTTTTAAAAGTCCCCCGATAAATCGTCGAGAGACTATAGCTATAGACCGACGGCTCAACGTCGTAGTCCACGAATGGTGTGGAGCACAAACACAACCCTGTGGAGACTGAGGATTGAACCCTGTCAGATACTGGGAGAAGCTCGAGAGAATAAAGACACAACTTTGGCAGAGTCTATATTTGGCCTTTGTCGAGCGGGTAAAAGAAACTCTGTTAGCAGTGTAGAGCATGAGCTGCGTACTTCATACAAGGTAAATACTTTCAACGAGCCTGCAGGATGAACGGAAACATCAGGAGCGATGGCGGAAAACGTACATGTACGTCTTAAAAGCATAAAATAAATGTGTTCGGTATTGGGAAGAAATACGTTTCTAACATGATGGGGCTGGATGTATTGTGATTATGAGTCACTGACCCGAAATGCGGAAACTGTCAAAACTAATTAATCATGAAGTTTCCCAGTCGGAAGTGATTGTGTCTGCTAATTTCTAAATATGATGACAGTACAAAAGTGTCGAGTATACGTGTAGCCAGCAATATCGAGTAATTAGTTGTGTTAATAACAATTTATCTCTTAGACGAGTAACTTTAGCAAATGCCTATATTTTGCCTGTAAAAATTCTACTTATAAAAGTGGATTTCTTTCTATTGATTTCATATTAAGTGAAATTTCATTAGTTGCGGCATTTTAGTATAATCCTTAGCTTTTTTTCGATAAATCATAGATCATCAAACATAAAGCCTCCCGCAGCTATTATTACTTATTTCCTCCAATATTTTGCACAGTGCCAAATTTGAGATGTGATCAATCATTCTGACTACATAAAAAATATTAGCCAGCCGGAAAATGCCGACTCATCCGTATATCGACCAGCACGTGGATAATTATATAACAATACCTTAAATGGCAGTAACTACTGGTTTACAAGTTTGTCATGACATATCGACATCCTGTTGGCTTCACATTCGCCGCTCTTCTTTCATTTTAAGATGCTCTCAATGGGGTTAACCGTTAATCGTAAAACGACCAAACACGTAGTCGTTAAGCGTAAAAATTGAAAAACATTCAACTGTTAGGCGTAAGAAAATTAACAAAACTGAAATAATCGTTTGCCGTAAAATTGCTAAAATTGTAACTGTTAACCGTAAAAACCCTACAATTTTAACCGTTAACCGTAATATCTCCCCTCCCCTCCCCTCCCCCACTGAAACCCTCTTTAAAAAAATCATACGACGAGTGTTGTTGGAAGAGCAGCGACAAAGCCGATATCATAGTGAAGATGTTGAAATGTCAACGAGCACCCGTCACCTTTGTTTAGGTTATGGGTTTCTTTGACTCCTGCGATTTACTGTGATTACCCTGTGTGGTAAACTTGTGTAGTTTAGATGCGTGTAATCACGATTTGTGTTTCAACAAGAAAATGGAAGTTGAACAGAATACACTGAGTCGATTAAGCCCTGTATGTCTCGTGTAACTGGCTAATACTTTTTGATTGATGGCGTTGCATCGCAATGGTTGTAAAAAGACAAATTTACGAAAAAAATTGGCCTGGTACATACTCTTATAAACTACTTCTTTTCATCATCTCAGCTCATGATCCAAGTGTTGAAGATTTACTCGGCGAGGCGCCTCACGAATCCACAATATTTGGACTATCCGATGACGAAAAGCGTGGTTTATAAGGGTACATACCACGAAGATCTATCGTAAATTTGTTAATATATCTTCCAGCGTTAATATATTTTCAACACGAGATGATAAAATTCGTATTTCAAAACGGCCATGGGCTGATAATGTTCTTCTTACTCTTCAATAAATCTAAACAAGTAAAAGACAAAGCATGAAACGGAAACGACATAACTATAATTAGCAAGCGACGAAACTTCCGGTTGGTGGCTGTTGTCGTGAAAGCAAAGAACAGTTGACATTAGGAAGTTGCACAGTTTATATTTTTCTATTCATAAATTTGTGTTCGCAAGAATTGGGGAGGTTTAGGTCACAGCTCGTCTACATCCTCGTGTTTTTGTTTTCTTAGGCAGGCCCGTAGGGAGGGGGG
>JANUFV010172977.1:0-12409 GCA_024757865.1 Epizoanthus scotinus | reverse complement strand
CTGGTGCTAGGTTGAAATGTGGCAGTGTTGGTCTACACTCATGCGGGTGCTAGGTTGAAATGTGGCAGTGTTGGTCTACACTCATGCTGGGTTGAAATGTGGCAGTGTTGGTCGACACTCATGCTGGGTTGAAATGTGGCAGTGTTGGTCTACACTCATGCTGGTGCTAGGTTGAAATGTGGCAGTGTTGGTCGACACGCATGCTGGGTTGAAATGTGGCAGTGTTGGTCTACACTCATGCTGGTGCTAGCTTGAAATGTGGCAATGTTGGTCGACACTCATTACGGATTTACAGGCGACACTCTGCCTCCCCGTGGGGACTTGTTTGTCTTGGATTTGTACCACAGTCCAACGCCGGAAACCAGAAAGACGAACAAACTCCCGCCAACTATTCCCCCGACAATTGCTCCGGTTGGATCATCGTCATTTGGTACTCTCTCTGGCTCTGATGAGAGACAGTCATCAACGATCAATATACATAACGTAACGCAACGTAACGTAACGTAACGTAACTTATATAGCGTTATATCCGCTAACCAGCCAACGCAGATTGGAACACTACTTACCTAGAACATAACAAATTACAGATTCTAAATTTTTGGTAGGGTTATCGGAGGCCATCGATGTGGGGCGGGAACGGGAAGATCTATTTCAAGACCTTAAAGGGAGAGTATCAAGACATAGCGCATGCGTACAAAATGTCTCTTAAATCTAACAAAAACGAGTTATAAGCTAAAAGAAAATGACTAGTACGAGTTACTCGAATATAAATTTGTGTTTCCTGTCGAGCCTGCTTAATTTACATGCTCTGATGCTATTTTAATAATTTGTTCTAATTCACTTCACAACACATTACTACAATCTGCTTCAATCGCCTTCTAAAACAGGCCATCCGACCATATAGTGTACTGGGAAACACAAGTTTATATTCGAGCTACTCATATTAGTCATTATTTTTAGTACGTAACTCGTTTTTGTTGGATTTAAAAGACATTACGTACGCTGCATGCGCTATGCCGTAGAAATTAAACTTGAAACTAGATAAGTTTTGAACAGTTTTGCAAGTCTTTCTATAACTTTGTTTGTTCTGCATCCTTGCAGAGTTGTTTAATTCTGGAAAAGCGGTCAATTGAAACTGTTGTAATACATTTATGATAGCATCAAAAATGTATCCAAAATCCCAAAAAGTTAAGCCGTCCGAAACAATAAACAGTCCGAAGTTTTTTGCAGTTAATGTATGATTCACGAACTGACCTGACAAATTCTGCCTCTGTACTTTAACATTTTTCAGGCTTAGTTATGGAACTTACGGTTTGAGGTGAAGGTTAATGAATCGGGATCCACTACGATGTCTCCCAGCGTGCCGTTGGTGATGGCTGCCCGGAGTACACTCGACGGGTCGTTGCCGTCTGTCGGCCCAAACACAAGTTCCATGAAGGCACACACGTTTTTGCCATCTTCTTCAAATCTCTGTGTCAATGTTCTCTTATAGGTTCCATGGGTCTTGTAAACTTGGTCCATCTAGTAATTACAAGGCGGCATATGGGTTTAAATACCATGATTGCTTATCAATTCTTATTCAATTTATATTGATTTCGCAACGCTTTGTCTACGGGATATTTAGGGATAAGCTCAAAGTAAATTAATTCCACCAGAGTTAGTCAGAGTAGTCCAAGGTCACTCCTCTCCCCTCTCCCCTCTGGCAGGATACCGTATCTCCTGAGTCCTCCGAGTGACGATATCAGTACAGACAGGTAAACTATACTGTAGCCGTAGGTACAGACGTACAGGCATTCTGTTGAACAAGGGATGAGAGGGGTGGGGGAAGGAAGGCCAAATGAGAAATTGTTTCGTTTTCCATTCTTCCTACGTTACCCCGCTTTTGCTTTTACTAACTTTTAGCAGCAAGCAGGATTATAACGTCGTCGACGTCCTCTACTTTCTTGTAATCTTTTGTCATTTGTGTATCTTCATTTTGCTTTTAAGTTGTTGCTTCTGAAGGATTACAACGGTAGGAACTGGAGGACCTAGTTTGATACCAGACTGATAAGCGCGGGACAATAAATATTATGGCGTTCACGTTGTCCACAAAGTCCTAAACTTGGTTGCTTAACGATGTATTTCTAAAAATGACGGTGAACAGGTGGTGAGCTTGGCGCATTCCGGCGTGTAGGTTATGGTATTCTGCAGTGAATCTTTCGCTCTCTTTTCCTTTCTAAAATTCCCCCCAAATCTAGAAATTTAATAGTTGTTAAAAAAAACTCAACCAAAACAAAAACATTGCTACAATTGGTCACCACTAGTAACAGTAGACTTGAGGCGCCGCATACATACAGTGAGCAAATTTGTACCCAGGGCTCTTGTGTTCAACTGTATATAGAGAGAGTCTGGATATGAGTTATAGGTAAACATTGAAATTAACTGTACTAAAAAAGATGGCGGCTGTACATTTAACCACAATACTTTGCGACCCTAACACAACGACTAGGCACATAGAAAACCACATATTTTTGCTAAATTAGTCCCTGTATTACAAACATTGTAAATGCTAGGTTTGAAGATTTTAGGACTTTTCAGTGCATTTTTACGAGTGCTTTTAGAGTTTTCGCGGTGCGCTAAGAGTTATGGATAAATATACCAGTAGCCATCTTTTTTTGGTATGGTTAGTTGTTTCTTACTTGTTGTTGTAGTTTGCCGGAAAGATCTTTGTACTCGAGAGTCGCTGAATCCTTTAGCGCACTGCTCCAAGTTTCATTGGTGAGGCACAGTTTCACATCATAGGATTCATCTGTGGTAGAATGGCCAGAGAGAACAGTTAGAATCCTCCTCGTTTCCAGATTTCTATGTTAATTGCAACTAGTTGAGATAAGGTCGACACGAAGTTCAAGGACTACGAATTTTCAAGGACCTTTTTAAGAACGCAAATGCAAGGACATCCTCGAGACCCAGGGCCATTTACTTGAAATTTCCTCGCGCCCTTCTTTTCGCCGCCCGACGATCAACCCCTGGGTCACGCTCAGAGGATGATACAAGGACAATGTGCTGCAAATGAAAACTAAGCCAACAGCCCCACTTGGCAAACTGGAGATTTAATCTGATTCGGATTGGCCCGAACTTACAGCAAATTAATGACAAACTTTGTTACAAACACACTTACTGTGGAAAGTGGAAAGTCCAGCCTACTTTTGTTGAGATACAGATCGTAAATAATTTTCTAGGACCATGCAAGATTTAAAGTACTTTCCATGCCTGGAAAGGATTTCTTATTGGTCCTCGACAAATTTAATAACACACGCAAAGCATGCTGGGTGCAAATGGGTCTTTAACCCTTTCACTCCCAATAGTGCCATATGATGTTTCTGTAAATTCTCATTACATATTTCCATACATTTTCTATAAATAGGTTAGGAAAATTTTGCACTTCACTGATCTTCAAGAATTTAGAGTGGATGATCAGTTCTTCTATTCTCACAGCCAAAAACTGATTTTATATTGATACTGTAAGGAGAAGACAGATGTTGATAGACATGCTGGGAGTGAAAGGGTTAAAGAAGTCACCTTGAGCGGTATTTCCAGGAGGCACGGTAGTCGGTGCAGGCGTCTCAACTGTTTTATTAGACGCACCAAACACAGTTAAGTGCGATGTCTTGCACACCAGTGCATCGCCGCTCCGTTCAGCAGTCAATCCGCCGTCCTTCCATTGCTTGGACGGCTCATCGAGATAGTAACAACTTGACGCGTCAGAAGACTTGAATTCGATCCCCATTTTAGTTGTCAATTGGTTGACAGAGAGTTGTTGGTTGTTCAGTGGATTGTATAACGCGATGGCCAGTGTCTGTAAATGCAATAGAAAACAATATTATTAATTAATTGTTAGGGGTGGACCATTTGATATCGTGGGGGGAGGGGGAGGTGAAAGAATTTGTAAAAAAATATTTACACAAGCCCAAAAGACAAAAAACTAAAATTTTCATGATAAAACGTGTAGAGAGAGTGAAAGAAACGGAAAAAAAAATTGAAGACCAAAATTGTACAAAATAATTGTTCGCAACAAATCATTCCTCCATTAATGAAATACCACTTTCTTACTTACCTAATGTCTGCTAAGCTCGCAAATGAGCCATTCGTATCATTACTTACGCTTTCACGGTCAATATTGAACACCCCCTGTTATGATATGTGCTAATGTCCCCCCTGGCAAAACGTAATATATAATAATGTTCAAAGAACATTACACTAACCTGACTTTTTATTATGTCAACATCGTTAGAGGCCATACGGTCAGCTATATCTTTTCCAAATGCAACAATCTTCAGTTTTATTCCATTGCACGTTTTACCCGCACCGCAGGACCAAGACTTGAATTGCTCTGTTAGTTGGTCACCGAAGTCAACAGTTGGGGCACCAAGTTTCCCCGACGCATTCATTTCGTGTTTCAGTGAGGAGTACTGGAGCGTTATGTCTCCTAACTCGCTGGATATTGTCCTAGCTTTCTCTCCCAGGGAAATATCTTTTAGTTGATTATCTCCAAAGGAGTCAAAAGCTTCATACAATTCCTGTAAACAAACGTACACGTGCTCAGTGTCATATTGTGTACCTTATGTCGCGTCGTGCTGTGTCGTGTTTATGTTGTGTCGTGGTGTGGTGTGATGTGGTGTGGTGTGATATGGTGTGGCGTGGTGTGGTGTGGTGTGTTGTGTCGTGGTGTGGTGTGGTGTGGTGTGGTGTGTTGTGTTGTGTTGTGTTGTGTTGCGTTGCGTTGCATTGCTTTGCTTTGCTTTGCTTTGCTTTAAGCTGTGCTAAGTTGTACTATGTATTATAAAAATGTGTTGCTACGTAACTGACATTGACTAAAATAAGTAATTAGGTTACAAACACAATTATCTTGCAAGATAGACTATTGATCAATACCAGGCTCATCAAGAACTATACCAGGCTCATTAAGAACAATGCCAGGCTCATTAAGAACAATGCCAAGATCATTAGGAACAATAATAGGCTAGTTAGGAACAATTCCAGGCTCATTAAGAACAATAAAATGCTCATTAGGAACAATGACAGGCTCATTAGGAACAACGACAGCCTCAATAGGAACAATGCCAAGCTCATTAGGAGCAATGCCAGGCTCATTAAGAACAATACCAGGTTCAATTAGGAACAATGCCAGGCTCATAAAGAACAATGCCAGGCAGGCTTATTAAGAACAATGCCAGGTTCATTAAGAACATTCCCAGGCTCATTAAGAACAGTGCCAGTGGTCTAAATTTGTCTGTAACTACAACCACACTATACATTTACCTCTGCGAACACATTGTCATCCTGTGGCCCTCCCTGCCAAACATCAGCCAACCAGTCCATGGCCGTGTTCACGGTGGAGTTACTGAGTTGCTTATCACCACACCCATCAACAAGTCTGTCAGTGATGTCAGCCAGGCCAGTGTAATTCAGGGCTGCAGACGCGTTGGTGCTGGTCATGGTGTTAATGAGAGGCACACAGTTGGTAGCGCTGACCACTGTGTTGGAGACAATGTCTTCAATCATGGCTTGTGCTGCTCGCGACACATTCAGTTTCAACTCATCTGCACGAGTTAAAAACGTCCTTTACAAAAACGACAACAAACTTGTGATAGGAGTCTGCTGTTTTCAAGAACGTCTCACCCCAGCTTCTCTAACATAGGGGAGACGTGACTCTGTCTGGCGCAGTTGTTGAATGCATATGTAGCTGTTCTACACTGGACCATTTCGATCCTGTTTGTATTCCGCTTTGTATAGGGGTTCCAGGCAGAGCAGGCGTATTCTAGCTGAGGGCCAACTAAGGGGCGGATTGTGGAAGCACTTATAAGAAAAGAAATTTGCGCGAGCCCAAAAATAAATAAATAATAATTTTCACGACAAAAAGCTGTAGAAAAAATAGAGAAAGAGTGGAAAAAGCGAATTTTCAGCTCAAAATTTTACGAAAAACATGATTTGCAACAAGACCATTCTTCGTGATAGCAAAATATTGCATAGCGCTCGCATTGATGTATTGAAACATATATGGCTTTCAACAAGGAAAAGTGCCGCCCTTAGGGGTAGCGGCTTATTAGAGGCCGGGGGCTTCTTTAATTTTTGTCGCCTCAGACCGGGAGCTTATTAGAAGGGGAGGGGGGGGGGTATTAGAGGCTGGCGTGTGGGGCTTTTGAAATAGAGGAAATACGCTATATGATAATAAATACGCATATTCAATAAGAGTTCGAAGACAAATGTGTTGCAGTAGTATGCTGTGGGACTTTAATAGTAGACATGGGTTCTGGAGCAGCTCGTCCAGAGCACCCATCTCTACTAGTAGTGCATCAGGCTGTCTATAGCTTTCAGCATCTGGCAAAAACAACTGGCTTTTTTAATGAGCTTTGCCGCTTACTTGTTTTACATTTCTGAGAAAAAAGTACTTTCTCTTTTTGAAAAAAAAGTCTACTTCCAAAAGTTGGGACAACCGTGTTTATGCTTTCAAGGGAGGGGAGGCATAGATGAGTTGTGGGCCGGCAAAGGGAGAGAAACCCAAGAGTTACCCACCTGGTACAGAGTCAGTATTGTCCAAAGTGTTGTCGAGGTTCCCCAATACCATCAAAGCGTCAGTAGTGCTACCGCTGGCCATTGCGTTTGTTGCTTCAGCTAACACATCACTCACAGCGGCACTGTTAACCTCAGTAGGAGGGGTCGAGATGATTTCTACTGATGCTTCTGATTCAGACCCAAACTTATCAAATACATACACGACTAGAATGAGTTTGTGTGAGGCGCCGTAGCCCTGTAACATCGTGGGTACCGTGATTTCATTTTCGCTGCGAATTCCCCATGATAAGAAGGCGCCATCCTCATCGAGATAACCGTACTCGTACTGCAATGGAAAGGCGTCGGCATCTGTGGTCCAGAAGGGAGCTGCAGGTTTGAAACAGAAGACAAAGTTATAGACTTGCTACAAGTCGACTCACTCAGGGAAAAAATATTCTCAGAAATTTGTTTTTCTCAGGAAAGTGTTAAAAGCGAGCTCCGAAGACGTCTTTCCTAAGTGAGTCGACTTGTGGCAAGACTAACAAAGTTAGTGCGAGCAAAGTTAGCTCAGTCGGTAAGATCTCTGATGGCTCATCAGGAGGTCCTAGGTTCAATTCGCCGCACCGTCCTTGGACAGGTGACGTCAAAACTGTTGGTCCCGTCGGCCCCAACTTTGTCAGTTTTCTTTAATTACCGACATAAAACTAAAAACAGTTTTTTCAAAACCAAACTAAAGGCAGTTACAACGGATTACAAGGTTGTAATTTCTATGCAAAAATTACTAATGCAGGTTGCAATGAAACTAAGTTATGCTAATTGAAGAGAATATATAACAGTCATTTAGTACTAACTCAAGATTAGGTATCACTTGAGGATTAGTCTTACGAACTCTGATTTACTAGTTAATGAAAGTATTACAAAGTGTTTGTAAACACTCCTCCTGATTGGAAGTTAACGCTGCTTATTATATTTAAAATGGATATACACTATATTTTACTAGTTGCTAGTTGTGCCAGTGAGTTGCTCACTCCCTTGCAAATTACTAGTTTCCGTAGTTATTTTGAGTTTGGGGTCAATTACACCCCTTAATAGCATGGCAACTCGCAACTTGAAAATAACCATGCATGATTGACGAGGAGGACGACCACAAAAATCCAAGATGGCACAGACTCGTACCCAGTGAGTCGTCTAATAGGAGTTGTTTATTAGGAGTTGCCTTTCGAGACACCTCGCCTTTTCCTTTCCTCTTCCGCAAAAACGACTGGGTACGAGTCTGAAGATGGCAGCCACAAATCCAAGATGGCGGCCACAAATCCAAGATGGCGGCCACAAATCCAAGATGGCAGCCACAAATCCAAGATGGCAGCCACAAATCCAAGATGGCGGCCACAAATTCCAAAATGACGATCACAAATTCCAAGGTATCTACGATGGCGCATTTATATTGTCATTATTTCATAGTAACTTCGTTGCCAATGGATTACTATAATACATTTTTCGTTATGTTGCACCCATTTTCACCTACCCTTTATTATTAGTGACTGTAAAGCGACCACTGTGCTCGACTGGCTGACCAACTGACCAGACATGGGGCCAGTTCGAACCTTCACCTCCATACTCGCTACACCCACTGAACCAGCATGAGACACCTTCAGCACAAAGCGATACTTTCCTCCGGGTGTCAACACATCCCTGGCAATGGTGACTTGAGCAAGGGAGTCATTTTCCGGAGTAAACGTAATGACTGGTTCGCCACTTAGTACTCCACTTTGTAAATCGATGTACGCGTAACCTGCACGCACCAACAAACACATTCAACTACATTAAATAATTACTCTGAAATATAAGTAAATCATTTTTAAATCGAAGTAGAATTGGGGAAAAACAATTAATGTATTTTACATCTTGACTTATTTGAGTTACCCCATCTACCTTATCATCAGGATCCGCGCATGCGCACAATGCATAAAATGCGTATAACAACGTAGGCTAAATGCTAATAAAATTATGATTAAGATTAATTAAAAGTAATGTTAAATGGATGAGTTTGGAGTTTGGACTCAGTGAAAATATTCATGGTTCGACTGGAGTGGTGATAACAGGGCGATTGTTCCATATGTTTGGCGCAACGAGCATAAATGAGCGGTCAGCACAGAGTTTTCTTTGATTTGAAATGATAATGAGACAAAAAGATTCCTGGTTTGTGTTTCGGAGGTTGTAACGGCCAGGTGGTGTGACTGAGATAACATCTGACAGTTTGAAGGAGCCTTTTAACGAAAGGTTTCAAATGTGATCAGCAGGAGTTTGAAGGCAATTGTTTGTCTAACGGGTAACCAGTGTAGTTCTATGAGAAGAGAGGGGATGTTGCAGAATTTTATCGAAGCAGTAGATAAGACGGGCACATGTATTCTGGATTCGCTGGAGCTTGAAATTAGATTTATTAAGTAGGACGTATAAAAGACTGTTGTAGTAATTAAATCTCACTGCTAGTGATATACACACACGCATATAAACGCACTCGCACGCACGAACACGTAAATGCACGCACGCGTATACACACGTACAAGCACCGGAGTACACACACGCGTATATGAAAGAAAAAATACACACACACTAGCTCACACTTACACGTGTACCGATACACATAAGTGACATAAGCTCGCATACACAAACAGACACACATAGTCACACATACGCGCATAATACATGCACAAGCCCACTCACTCACACATGTACACATGCATATACCCACCCATATACACATACATTTGTAGATACAACACACACACACACACACACACACATCTCGGCTAGGAAAGATATTCTTGCTCCAAAATTTCGCCAAGTTGTGTACTTTTGCAGCATCTAAAAGTTCAGAAACATTTTAATGACTCTGGTTAAGGGTCACGTGACACCAGTGCAAACCAAGACTTACCTGATTCTTTCTTGCATTCCCACTGCACACTGTTTGGCTTAGTAAGAGTCTTGTAATAGCCGCTGAGAGTGATCTTCTCATCTGCCACAGCCTTGATTAGAGCTTTCTGTACCGACACATCAGGTGGATTACCCGCCTCTATCGTCACCTTCATGGACGCACTGGCCGACCGCGCCCCTTTCTTGATGTTTGCGCTAATGGAAAATAAACATCACTTGCTGTAAGTAAATAAGAATTCAGCGAATATGATCAACCAACCAACCAACCATTTGCACATTTCGAGTCCAGTGACGTCAAAACATTTTCTGTATTTGAATCTGAGTCCTTTGTTGTAATTAATAACTGTTGATCTAAAGTTGATCAAAAATGCTTCATAAATACTGTCAGTCGTGGGTGGAAGAGGTTTGTTTAAAAACTTGAAAGGCAAACTGATAGCAACTTGCGTCAGTTATCATGAATAATAGAGAGAACGAGATACATGTAATTGTTCGCCACCCGACCCCTCCCTCACATATACATATATACATACACGTACACACACACACACACACACACACATACACACACACGCACGCACACACACACACACACACACACACAAACACACACTCACACATACACACACACATATATACTCCTTCTAGTTCCTTCTGTTAGAATCAATTACCTTATGACGTATGTTTTACCGACAGTGAAATAATTGCAAGGCACTGTAGTTATGCATTTCGTCTGGAATGTTATGACTTGTCCAAGACTCACAGCCGAGTAGCACGGCTTTCCGTCTGTCCGTTTGCAGCTCCAAGTGCACCTCAACTGCCGAGCCTCGTTATCAGGATCCACAGTCTCTGTTGTAGCATCTAGTGCCAGGCCAGCACACTGGCGCCCAACAACACGGTCGCCTGTATGAACAGCAGTATGTATCTCAGGTCAGCGCACCTTCCCGCTCTTCTCAAATCTCTCAAACTTTGCTTTTTTCTCGTATATTTTTGTAATTTCTTTTAAATATCTAGCTAACTTACCTAACATTTATATTCACTTGGATTAATAATATACTTATATATCATTGCGTAGTTGTGCCGATCCCGTTAAAAAACACAAACAGGAAGCTAAAACTTTTCATAAACTGTCTTCTGAAAACCGTTCGAGAATTCAAAAGAAGTGGGTTGATGCTTTAAATCGCCATTTTCAAGGATTTCCAAACAAAATGGCGGGAGGTTGGTTCTACTGTCGTCACAGCTTAGCAGCCGCACACAAAATGGCGGCTTTCAAATTGAAAAAAGTGTGATTTTGACGACTCGCTGCACAAAGTCCTTATTGTTTTAGACCCTCGAAGTATATCCCTTTCACCTGTAAAACCTGAGATTAGCCTATTACGGATTTTACTAACCGCCCGCGATGGCTGGTTGCAGCGGACTCCCCTTGGCATTCACAGTCACCGAGGCACTCGCCTGAATGGACGTGTCGTAACTCATCTGTACCGTAACGGTGAAAGTGAATACATTGTCCCCAGTCAATGCGCCGCTATCAATCACGAGAGAAGCCTGGTGAAGAGTAGCCGCATATCCGCTGCTTGTCTCCAGCTTTAGTTTCGCCGATGCATCAGAGCAAGTAACAGTCCAACTGAAGTCGACTTGTGAAGAACTTGCACAGGGCGCTACCTGCAGAACAAGGTGCAATTAAATAACCAAGTGGGAGCCTGTACGAGAGGATATTTTGCCCGAGGTCTTGACTGTACATACTGAGCAAAGCGAGGCCTGTTCGACAGACCGAGGGGACACTATTCTCCTGTACCGACCAAGCTTATATGGCTTTTTTTGCTAATGAAATGTTTGCAACACAGACAGTCGAGTTGTCAGTCCGCAAGCTCGTATAGCGAAAGGTCTGTACAGTTAAATACAGGCCCGGCTTTCAGCCAATCACAACGCAGATATTTATTGACAGACCTGGAAATCTAGCTTGCCGAATGATATTAATGATACCTATTAACCGAATGCGAGGTTCGTACTGTAACTAATGGATTGAACTTTTTTTCTCTTATTAACAAGTATCTATACATATACTGCCTCCTCGATGGGCAGCTCCTAGAAAATGATTCATTTGTGACTTGTCTTGGATCGACAAAACATTTGAAGAATTTCTATGATTTCCGTACCATTTACATGAAAATAATTTCGGTGAGCGGAGCTTTCCTTCCTAGATATTGTTATTCTTATCATTATCATTATTATTACCATTAGTATTATTATTATTATTACTATTATTATTATTATTATTATTATTATTATCATTATTATTTACGAACCCTGCCTGATATTTCTTAGTAGTTACCTTTGCTTTGGCAGTCAGTGTCAGTGAATCCGAAACAAACAGATTCCCAGTTGCACCCAGGGGGGCCACAATGCTTATCTCCGGAGAGGGAGTGTCTCCCTTTGCTACAGTGTGCTGAACATACTCAAAGTGCCCGGCCTTCAGGAAGTTCGCCACACCCAGTTTGAAGGTGTAACTTTTACCGGACTGGAGTAAACTCCCCGGGATCTTGACCCTGTCGGCTGACACAGGAAGTGAGGACAGAACAGCTTTGATATCCGCGACTCCGTTACCACTGACCGGTGACTTTAGAGTCCAGGAATAATTCATGGCTCTTCCTCCACCTCCAAGGGACTGGGCTCCAACGAGTGTCAGGTTGCCGCATGAGCCAATTAGAGTGGGACCTGGGGAGAGAGATGTGATGAGCCTTTGGGAAGAGGTTAAAACACGTGATTCCTGACGGGACCGATTTTAGGGGGGTGGGGTAGAGCTGAATTTCAATATTTTAAGTCTATAACATGCTTGCTTCAGTACACATTTATATATTTTAAAAATGTTCATTAGCTATACCCAAAATCTAGAAACTTACCAAAACAACTTGGCCCAACATGGTGTCAGGGGAGGGGAGGGGGGGGG
>JANUFV010172866.1:0-13011 GCA_024757865.1 Epizoanthus scotinus | reverse complement strand
CATCCCTTGGTCAAACGCTTGCCTCCTCTCCAAGTTGGAGCCTTTCTTAGAACTGAGGACAAAATCTAACATAGTTATCGCTTGCAGATTCAACATCAACCTGGGTTACAACAACAGCCTTCGTTGCGCCGGCCGCCGTACTCTTGACAGTAATCATCGTCTTGTCGACAGTAGTGTGGAAACAAAGGAAAACAACGTCCATAAGAAGTGTAAGCCCTGCAGGAGGCACGTCGATGAATGAGCCAGCTCTTTCGTTTCATTATACCAACGAGCTGCACGCAGCTGAGGGAGAGTTAAAAAGCTGTGAGCGCGTAGACCTTCCTCCGGAACAGCTACAGCAGCAAAACCCATCAGTTGGCCAGAAACAAGTCGGAACTAAAAACATGGACCCTCAGCCTGCTGTACAGAGACTTCGGCCAGTTGGTCAGTCAATGGTGAGACACAAACAAACCGACATGCAGTCAGTACAGTCACAATATCCACCAATTGGACAGACACATAATGTACAAGACACGGGCCATCGGCCGGAAGGGCTACAGCAACGACATCGCCCAGCCGGACAGTCAATTATCAGACACAAACATACCGAGAATCAGCTTCCACTAGTGCAGCAGAAACCCCCAGCAGTGGGAGAGACACCGGGCAGGCTTAAACACACGGAGCAACGACAGTTGGCAACTGAACAGAACCAGTCAGGATACAAGTACAAGAACCTTCAGCAACCGCCAATGAATCAGTTACACGCGCTAGTCGACGAGTCACCAGTGGAACACGAGTACTCCAACTTGGCACAGATACGACCGCAACAGGCACCACCTCCACAGACACAAGACACACACCAGTATACGCGACTACTCTCTCACTGGAGACGGCCTCGAGAACCGACACTGCGAGCAGTCTCGGAAGTCTCCGACACGGAATGCAACGACTACGAAGATCTTTCTCTACCTTCCCGACTGTCGACTCGCGCCTATGAAATATATGCTTCTAAGAATTGAGGAACACTAAGCAAAACTGTTGTTAGTTACTACAACACTCTGTCTGGGATTTTCTCAAAACATTTGCCTTGGATAAGGACCCACTTTTCCAGACGCAGCTGCGAGCCTCGCCCCTTTCCTCTTTTCGTGTTCTATTGGAAGAAAACCGTTCTTGTTTTGTTTGGTTGATTAACTTTTTCAATCAACTCAAAACTTGGTTAAAAACTATGGATAGCTACCGCTGGCAAATGCGCGGGCATCGCTTTTCGAGTGTTGGACTTTGTTTAGCAACTTTCAAACTGAGGAAAGTGAGAGAGGTGGGATAGACTAGTTTATACCGTTTACCATTACAGATACAGATAGTACACAGGTGCTCCCCGAAGGGCTTATAGTGTAAACTCATAAGTAATGTTAGTACAACTACATTGACTTCTGTCTAGTTGTGCTAGCATTACTTACGACTTCAAGTAAAGGCTTTCCAAGCTTCAATAAACGAGAGTTTCAGGAAATCATTTTAGTAACTTTTTGGAAACTCCAGTCATATACTTAGTTCATTCTCCAGAGGAGACACAGGCCGTGGCCCTTATCCAACCTCTCCCACACCCCGATAATCCACCCTCTTTTCACGAGAACATTAACAATGAATACAATGAGATTCATTTCTGAACAGATTTATTCAACATATATACTCTTTCACTGACGTGATGCAAAATTCTCATTTAAATTTATATTTCTTCTATTAAATATGACAAATTTAGTACTTCTTTACAAAACGAGAAATACTGGCGACTCAGAGACGAACGCACGTGAAGAATACAAAATACTTATATATATATGGACTCGTTACACCACTTCACGTACGATTCACGAATTACAAAACACAGACCAGCTATGTTTTCGCGCATTAGAGCTTGCGTTTCGCAGGAAAAATTAAGATTAGAATAAAATCGAGTTAGTTAGTTCTTCCCCTCTACAAGTTTGCCTGCATGTGGCGATTCACACCAGAAAGTGCATCTTCGATTTCAGTGAATATGCATGACAAACAACCGACGATTGCATACCCCGTAACAACTGGGTGTCATTTGGAGCTGAGTCGTGATATTTGCTGAAACCTACGACTGTTCACACTGTCTTGCAATTGTATAACTATTACATTCACCTGAACAGTCATCTAAAACGTGACTGCCGGGTTTGATAACGTCAATTGCTATACGGTCGAGCAACCAATAGAAGATTTGTCGAAGATCACTATATAACAATCCGTGATCTATTCGATTGTGGTATATTATCTGTAACCAATGTCTGTCTATATTACATAGAGAACAACGGCTGCTTAGAGTAGAAAGAGTATTCAAATCTAGCAATGTGGTTAACAATTTCATGCAAACTTGCTTTGGGGAAGAACTTTTAACTTGAAGGGCGTGAGTCACCGCTGAAACGTTGACCACACCCAAACTGTGACCTCACCACTAGAAATGCAAGTGTCAAAGTATTAGTTCACAAAATAATTCCAGACTTTACTCGGCTATATTTCCAGCCAAGGTATCACGAGTATCCTACGGTCATGATACCTGGAAATACCCAGGAAATGTCAGCCAAGACTGATAAGAACTAGCCCAGTTTACTACGTTATTAATTACTATGATTTAACTCCCATAAGAAGGTTAATTGCCGTGTCACTAGTGCAGCAATAAACAGTAATTATTCTACAAAATAAATCTAATTTGAAATCCAATATGAAATCCTTCACCAATTCTAGGTGGCGCAATCTACCAATCAAATCATACGTAAAATATCGAAATGGACCAGTATGGCAGGCAATACATCAATTGTTTCACTATTACGCCATATAATTGTTTTCCCTGAATCCAATCCAATAGCTTTCTTCTACTTGATTCGTACGCATTTTTTAGAGCTGACATTCTGTAATTAGTGAAAGCTATAAAATAATTCAATAAACTAAGAACTAAGAACAATACAATGAAGCAACAAATTTGTTTCACAACTTTGCTGGTGTCAGAAGAACTAAGCTAACAGGTGGTTTGTTTACATTTGGTTTTCCCACACTTCAATCCCACAATGCAACATTAACACGCATATTCAAAGGCCAAAATGAAAGGAAAGTTTACAAATTTCATTCTGCAAATTAATTGAAATGTAAAGAAACGATTGTTTATCTTTCTTAAAGGAAATAAATCGCTGCTTGTTTGTGTTTCTCTAGATTTTGTGAAATTTAAACAAACTGTGACGTACTAGTGAAATAGGGCAAGTCACCATATCTATTGGTACTGATGAGTCCCGATATCGAATCTGTCACCCAATAACGCGGTGTTGGTACCGTTGGTACTGCTTAGCGCATCACCAAGTAACATTGCAAAATAAAGCGAACTCCATACAAAACTGAGACAAAACAATGTTGTTGTTACTGCTGTCGTTCTCGCTGACTCACTTTCGATTGTTGAAAATGAAATTTCACATTCAATAGACGATACTAAAAAGATGGCGGCTGTACATTTAGCCAAAATACCTTGCGAACAGGCACATAGAAAGCCATATTTGCGAGATTCACTCTTGTATTAAAACATGGAATGCTAGGTTTGATTTTTATTCATAGGTGTTTTCAGAGTTTTCGTGCGCTAAGAGTTATGGGTAAACCTATCAGTCGCCATCTTTTTTGGTATGGTTAATTCAGTCTTCACTGCAGCTCGGAGAAAAACGATAAACTACATGAAGACGAATCGAAGATGCTGAATAAAACAACTCCAACTTAGTACTTCGGTTTCAAAATTTCGTATGAAAAAAAATATTTCACTATACTGTTGTAAAACTGCTATTTGTTGCACGTTCCTGCAGAGTGCAATGGTTACTAATACTCAAATACTCTCTTAAACCTAAGCAATTATTCAAGCCTAGAGAGTGACATTAATAAAACTTACCCCCAATCCCTTCCCCATGTCATATAAACTGATCTAGTTCTTATACAGTCTGTAGTCTGGTCAATTGAACGGTTTTGGTCAGAATTGCCATGACATCTGATCTTTACAGAAACACTTTCGAGCCAGCAAAAACGTTCCTGCTCTGTCTCTTCATAATCCTAGCACTGCTAGAATCAACAGAATGTTTTGACATGGCACTTCGTCAGGGGGCAGGGGTGGTACTCTCAAAACCTTTGCAACATAGTTATGTCTACTTCATCTGGTAGAAGAGACTCCAGGTTTTCAGATGTACCCTTTCCCTACTCCTTTATTCTGGACAAGGGAAATTAATCTTCGAATTATCTTTTAAGTGTTTGCCACTTATAGTTGAGAGTACAGTTTGAACACTGAAAACCATTTCTGAGCAGTTAACTATTTGTGGAAAGTGGAAAGGTGTACACGTAGTAAAACATTTCAAATTGTATCTTCGTGTATTAAATGAATCAACAGTATCTAAGATGTATTTTCACTCTGATCTGTTCTACTTCGTTTAATCGTCCTCTTTCAAAAAACGTTGATTCCGACTGCACAGTGCAACACTCAACTCTCCTCCCCATTCTAAATATCGATACTGGTTTTTCAATAAGACACCATTTTCTCACATTCGTGATTTCTGAAAACTGCCTTGTGATGACCTACATGTACATTGTACATGTAATGTTGTCACTGCTCAAATCTGGTTTTGTGTAAACAGAACTATTATTATCACAGTCTTGTTAATATTTAAGAAGTCTATCTGATTCTCCTCATTTACGAGAACAGGCTGTCTTAGTTAGTTGTTATGGTAACAGTTTGTGGTTCCAGTAACCACACCTGTACCCAGTAGTTAAGCATACTATTAGCTCAGCGATATTAGACACAGATGACAAGTTCTAACATTACTGTAATGCCTCTTATATTACTAACTCCACTCACAAGCAAAAACCCAGAGAGCCATGTCACACAAGTAATTAGGATGTCACATGTTATGTCACACATGTCATGTCATGCAAAATGACATGTCACTGAACATGTCATGTCATGCAACATGCCATGTCACTCAACATGCCATGTCATGCAAGAAAGCAAACACAGACAAATCATTTAAATCTGAAACAAAGACGAAACTACAGATGGACGGACAAGATGAACAGGAACACAAAGCTGATATAATTATTTAAGAAATGAAAAAAAACACTAAATGGCTCTCTGGTGGTATCACTAGTGTGGGATATTAGCCGAGGCTACAATGACAATCATCAACAATGATGTCATGACATAACAATGAACGCATCTCACACACATACATGTAATCCACATATGCACAACTGACAAGCCCCAATCAAACAGTTTGATCACTATGTGTCCTATCACAGAGATCTGCTCCAGGACTGTGTTGATTCTTATTTAATGCATTCCTGACCCGCCCTCCCCTCCCTTCCCACAATTACACTGCAATTTGGCAGTACTAAGTACATTAATGGCACGGTACTCATCATGGGACAGTCACAAACACGACACTGGGCTTTACTGATAGGACGGCACGGTGACGGAAATACACGGAACGGACCCATGCACTACATGTCCAGCTGACCATGTTGCTAATGGCCTGCAGCCACTATTGATCACCCCAACCTGAAACAATAGTGTGTCACAAGGTTAGAGCTGGATAGCATCAACTCTATTATATACAAACTTCAAAATTACCTAATTGCAATCTGGGGCAAATTTGTCAAAAAAATATATATTTCATCAAGCAAACGTTAGCCACAAAAGACCAATTTTCAGCAAAACTAATCCCTTCTCATTCAAATTCAAATACAATAAACACAAAACTCTTGTCATTGTTAATTGCGGTGATGTTGCTAGCATATAAATATTTTATTTCTTCTGTTGTGCACTGTTAAAAACATGGATTGTTATTCTGTTTAACCTTGATAACTGATTGGCAACATGGACACATTTCTCACTGTCTTCTCAGTAAGTAAACTTAAAAAAAAATTAAATGTTTCAATAATAACCAAGGAGCAAATTAATATGCTCCCAAATACGAAAATCTTGGGGCAAAACATCCCAGTGCCCATGTTAATTTCGAGGCTTGATCATCTACCAGTTATGAATTTCCTCTTGGTCTTGTAATAGGTTTCATTGGGTTTTCATTAAGGAGCAGCACGGTACACAAATATAAAAGTACAGGATTGGGTGTAAATCGGAGGTGGAATTCGAAACTTTCAAGACTATGTCATTTCCATTGTGACAGACCCATTTGTAGGGGAAGGCTGTGGAATATGCATTTTTCCTTTGTTTGAAGTTTGTTTGTGGCAATTGTCATTTGGACATCGGGCCAATATGACTTACCGTATATATCTTGCATATAAACAAATTTACAGGCCTTTCCCCACAAATTTGACCATATTGGAAATGACGTAGTTATTAGTGAAAACAGACAAAATAGACATGAGATGCAGCCCTGAATGATAATTATCGATACAAGATGATTGTGCACTGTAGAGCTGGACACATACCCTCTGGCTCTCCTGGTGTTCACCTACACCTGGTACTGATTCTCCAACCTCTCTCGCAGCGGTGGGGGAAACTGACCAGCAAATGTCTTCCAGTTATCTTCACCCACTTGGTTTTTGAACCCGTGAAGAATCTGTGTCAATAAACAAGCGAAAAGCGTTTTGTAGTGCCACAAAATCTACTTAGGAATCATCAACTTCAAATTATTACTTGACAGAAACAAAGAAGAAAACAAGAAGATTAGTTCATTTTTCAGGAGTTTCTAGGATTTAGCATAAAATTTCCGTGTCAAAAATAGAATTCCACAACTGTTTAGGCCTTTCCAGGAAGCGTTTAAACCCTGGCTGAAAAACGTTTGTTCATTGTTTTGTCAGCAGCCAATCAAAAGAACAAACAATTATTTTATACGAGCCAAACAAGAAACAAATTATCCTGCAAATAATATAAACACAAAATTCAAGGATTTATCCAGGACCTTGTAAAAACGTTTTTCAAAGAATTTCAGGCCTTGACAAAAAATTACTAAGATTCAAGGAATTCAAGGATACATATGAACTTTTAGAACGTACCTTGTAAAACATATCTTTCAACTCTGCACTTGGGCTCGACCAGGATGCCACTGCATCACAGAAGAAGATGAAATCCTGCAGGTAAATGTGGCACGGTTACATTGTAAATGTATAGTTGAACCTCGCTATTTCAAACTTCCCACTAGTTCAAGCTAATGCTCATTCCATTGGATTTGACCTTGTTTTTTCAGTCATCTATTACATGTACTTATGTCGAATTCCCCGCTATTTCAAACTGATGTTTGTTTCCTTTGACCTAGTTCAACCCCTTTTATTTCAAACTCTAATTGATGGACAAACATCAAATGGTGTCAGATCCCAGCTGAACTTACATGTATCTGTATAATTAATACCTTATTTATCGCACTAATTGTGATGCCTTTTCAATCTGTTTTAAATGCATACTATTGGAAATAAAAAATGTTGACAGGCATGTGGCAGTGTGTGATTCACTTACCTGTACAACTCCACCAGGATTTGCACCAATCATGTTACAAATTCCGCGGAATGCAGATTCCTTTTCTTCATTGTCACGAATATTCCGTAGCGATGTACACCTGAAACACACAGCAAGTGGAACATAACATTTCTGACTACAATTACCTCACTGTTTACTACTAAATAGTCACACAACAGTCGGTCACGCCAGTCAGTTGCATCAGTAGTCACCCCAGTCAGTTGTGTTGTCCTAAGTTAAATGAACAAACAAATCACAATACACAGAAATATAAAGCCGTTCCACTTGAGGAAATGCACAGTAGCAGTAATTGTTGTTATCATTCTTCAAATTCCTATTCTTATGTTGAAAAAAGGTTCAAGAAAAATTCGGCATCTGCAATTTGTGTACATGTAACATTCAAGAATGGCCTTGAAATACAATGTCATTACTGTAGATTGCATGGATTCACCATAACATTTTTATGTATTTATTCATTCTCAACTGAATTTCCAAAGGAAATGTGAAAATGTTTTCGCACAAGTTCTGTAAGAAACAAAATTATTTGGAAAAGTTTCAAGGTGCCAACAAATTATTAAGTAACATTGACTCAAACATCAATATCATTAATTTTGAGCCAAATGGTGCAACAATTCTGTTTCAAATTCTGAGACAAAATTAATAGAAATAATAATTTTAATATTTAAAACAATGTGAAATTATAACTTGAAGATTTTTATGCTACATGCATTTGTGGTCATGCCACAGCACAAACATTTTTCCATTAGCTGTTTACTTAATAATAGTAAATGTTCTTAGAATGCAATGAATGAATATGTTTGTTGTCAGATACTGAAGCACTACTAACTTAACACTTGTACTTTCTAATTAATTTATTTTCTGTTCTAAATTTACTTTTATTTGATGTGAGAGTATCTGTAACCGTACATATACTTATAAATGTTTACACACAATGACAATATAATATACTGCAATTATAAAATCAAATTCTAGTGATGTGTTGCTTTGTAATGAACCTGTCAGTGTTGTTAGTCACACACGCACAGATCAGCAACAATACTACAAATGCAACAGTCAATGCACACTACACAGGATTAAACAAAGTATCACAGAAATAAAATATAAACAAACAATACACACCACGGTCGAATAAACTGCTGTAACAAAGGGGCCACTTCTTGAGGACAAACTAAGCCCAGACGACCAATTGTGATGGCTAGCACACGTTAATTAACAGAAAAAGAAATGGAAAGTCATGCAATGAGAATTCAAACACATAACAATAACACCAACTTACACTTGCAACTACAATGACAGGGTTCGCAAAGGATTACCAAAACAAAATTCAAAGATTTTCAAGGATTTTTCCAAAGAATTCAGACCCTTTTTCAAGAACTAAGTCTTGTAAAACACAAAGACAAGTCAAAGGTTTCCTGACAAAAACGAATGTATAATTATGATCTTACAACTTTACATGTCTTGAGTAAATGTTTATCTATATAACTGATTTCATATTATCTACTGTTTCTTTACACTAGTCATTTTGACAGCATAAACTTTGTCATATATCTGCATTGTCTGAGCTACATAGAAAAATCAAACTCCAAGGGCTTTTCAAAGTCTTGGCTCGAAAAAAACCCCTTCATTATATTAAATGCCTTGAATTATTGGCAACCAAGACCTGTGCGAGCCCTGCAATGACTTGGACAACTTACAATAACAATGTCTACTATCACAGTGAACAGACTTTCCATTTTCAGTAAAGCTTTGATAAACATCATTTGGTTAGTAAACTGAAAAGTGAACACTGATCAGAATTTAGATTAACAAGAAAAGTGCAGGAGTGATGAAGGGGCGTGTGAATGATTTATACTAGTAGTTTAGTATTTGACTGGGTAAGCCATTTCCAAATGGATAATCCCACAATACGTTTCCCATTTATAATGCAGAAATCAATACATGTAGTTGTATAAAAAAATAATCCCATCAACATCCACAGACAAATCTAGCAAGTCAATACATTGTGATATGCACTAATTTATGTCTACAAAATTCTACACAAGTTACTGTACATGATAAAAATTAAAATTATAATATTTACAATTGAATCTGATTTTCTTCATATTTGTATAAAAATAGTTTTAACAAAAATGACAACATCTCATTAAACCGTGTAGAGAACAAAAAGGATTAATCTAAACATAGGTTTCACTGATCTTAGATCTCAATTGATGAAATATTGGTGAATTCTTAACATATTACTGAACGTCTCAATGGGCATACAGGGGCATTCCAAAGCGTGCACGCACGATATAAAATGGAACATGCATTGGATTATATTCAACAACTACAGCCATACTATGGAAACTGCAGTGTTCATCAGAAAAGAAGCCTTAAACAGTTAAACACATCTTTTTGCCTGATGGGAAGGAAAGGATGGCCCTAATTGTGCCACTATTGTTGACAACAATGTGTTGTTTTACAACAAGACACTTTGACCCAACAACAACAACAACAACAACACAACAATGTCACACGTGTCACATATCACACAGTCGACAAACTTGTGTTGCTGCAGCAGCAACATGACATGTGCGAAACAAGATAACACACTTTACCGAGTGTCAATATCAACACAACACTGTCGAATAGTCTAATAATGTCAGCGATAACAACATAACATTATAATTATATGTCAACCAATTAAACAGAAATAATACGCCCATGATGTAATGGCAAGAAACTCTTAAACAAATCAATGTACATGTACGTGTAAATCACTGTCCAAAGCTCACTGTTATTGCATTGTCATTGTAGCTCTTGTCAAAATAATAGTCTATTGACCAATGAGAGATGAGAATTGATGAGTGATTCACTCAGATGAGTCATTATCATTGCATTGGCATTGCATTGCATTGGCATCAATCTTTAGACAGTCAGGTAAAATAGTCCCTAGCATTATTGACAAGACCTGGCATCTAAAATGACAGACAGCTCTTCATCGTGATGGAAGCCAAATCACAGAATGACAATACTGACCCACTTAGCACAAGACAGTAATAAGCACGTGTATGAAATTATAAAAAAATCATATTTATTTTAACACTCCTTATAAACCAATGTTGGCAACACACCAATTAACCAAACAATAATAATAATTTGCATTATTTTGTTATCATTATTGCCTCGTAGAGATCACAATTACATTACCGTAATAATGAAGGTTAATGTTAACATGACTGTAAGGAGCCCATGATGAAGAGTTAATTAACACTAATTATTCACCGAGCCATAAATTACCAGTGATAACCCACATAATATGTTGAAATATCACATCCAAACACATGTGAAAAATGTTAATTTTCTCTTTGTAGCTTTCTCTAGTTAACATATAGCCACAAGATTATATTTCCAGTAGTAAGAACCTAACCTGTATTCTCCAGCAGTGTCTTTGGAGTGTTGGGCCGATTGATAATGTCAATCAACTGCGTCAACACAAGTGTCACATATGGCTGCATATCACTTGCTGTAGGTGAGAAAGACATGATTAACAAGTGTCCAAAAATAAAGTAATTTTTATATGATCAAGGGACCAGTCACTAAACAAATAGTGCTTTGACAAAATTAATTGAGAAACAAGTCTCTTTATAAATCATTTGAACAACACAGACCAGTATTTCACATACCTAGCTGAATGGAAACTTCACCAATTGCCCATGTGGCATTGTTACAAACTGAGATAAACTCCGGGTTCAGGTTTTGGCCAAGGATTGGCATGAAGTCACCTGAAAGTTGATGAAAAGTACTGAAATCAGTTGGAACTGTCCACACAAATTACATGTACTGCAGCAGTACTTTAGAAATACCTTAGGCTTACAAGTTATTCAAGTCTCATTATAAGTCATGATTACACTCACTGATACAGGGTTTAACATGAGGAAAACAAGCTTTGGTCAAATCTCCAAGCAATGCAAATGAGCTCTGTCGTACTTCTGGCATCTTATCCTAAAAAATATAACAACAACAATTTAATGTGAAGGATCAGCCTGGTCAATACCCCTCCCACACTCAACAGGATCTGGACTCATACATGTACACTATAATAATAACATTCTAATATGCTACATTGTACTTAAAAATAGCAGTACAACCCTAACTGGTGTAGCTAAACATACATGTACTGTACTTGAACCAGCCAGACCATAGCAGATTCTCATTCAATACTCAATAACATATATACATCAAAACAAATTGAGATGCTGCAAGTTATCATAATTTCAAGTACCTGCATACACTGGAACAGGAGTGTGAGCAGATTACTTCTGGTCACAAACTGCTCAATCTGGTCCTCGAGTCCCTCGGCAAGGCCACTCAACAGATCCAGGGCTACAATCATGAAATCCTTGTCTGGTTGTTCATACTGATCTGGGTGTGTTTGTGATGCCTGAGGAGATAAAAAAACAGGCATTAATTAGCAGTGGACTACCAAAAAGTACACAAAATTATGACCCAGTTCCTAAAAAACCCCACTGTGAACTAGAACCAGAGAGTACCTGCACCCAAAATACAGGACTCTTTCATATACTTCCAATGCGAAAAGAATAACTATGAAAAACTATAAATAATTTCTGTTCTCTAAAATGTCTTGACCATATTTACAAAAATCCACGACCTAAAACTCCACAAGTGTCACAATTCAAACTACAATAATTTATCATGGAGCTGCCTCCTTGAATAATGAAGATAATTCTATGATGTGGCCTACCCTTCTATATACTTTCAGTGCAGAAAAGGTAACCCTTTTAGGCGGAGCCTCCCTGTATGGCCGACTAGAGGGAGTACCACCCCCCAAGGGACTAAAACAAGGGAAAATGTAGAAATGGCAGACGTAGTTACAATTGTATGTACCATGTTCTGGGCAAGTGTTTGCTCCACAAGTGACACACATCTCTGGAAGACAGGCTGGGCATATGGCAGGAAGCCTACTTGGAGGGCTGTAGCAACAGACGATAAGCACTCCAGCAATGGGAACAGATCCTTATCCTCATCCTTCAACTGGTTCCATTTCTGGATGAGTGGCGGCATAAGCATGCTGATGTACTCCACTTTGTTCAGGTGATGACCCACAGAGTCTGCTAATGTTCCAATGGCATCATACAGGATCAACAAGTTCTTGTGCTGTTTGAAATTGGCAAGAAACCTTTTTTAATACAGAGTAAATATGAATAATTTTAGTTCTTTAAAATGACTTGACAGTTTACAAAAATCCATGACCTGAATCTGTCACAATTGAAGTACAGTAACTTATTGTGGAGCTGCCTCCTTGAATAATGAACATAATTCTAGATCTTTTCAATCATTTTCAGGCCTGGATACTGATCTGCTTTATGATCTGTACATCGAACGGACGGTGTAATCTGCAGGGCGGCAGGGGACGCAGGGGAGGCAGGGGACGCAGGGGAGGCAGGGGACGCAGGGGAGGCAGGGGACGCAGGGGAGGCAAATTACAAATTGAAAATTTTCGAAAATGT